>JAKSZP010000454.1:0-76008 GCA_022478985.1 Massospora cicadina | reverse complement strand
TGGATCTCTACCCATTTCTGGATGGGTTCTGCCATGAGAGGTGACTCTGGAAAGATATGGAAGAGTTGTTAACTGGCCAACTGGGACAACAGGTTAGACAGGAGGCATAGATTCTAAGACGGCAACTGAGTGTCCATGGCTAGAGTGAAGTGAATGATCTGAGTCAAAAGTTTAAACTTAATAAACCCCTCTACTTTGAGGACAAAAGCGAGGGGTACTCTGTGAAGCGCGGTGGTGCAGGGCCAGTAGTGAGGAGAGCACCACCTATAACGGAGGTTTCAGTCTCACCTTCCAGTGAGCTCACTGCTGGTTCCAAGCGGTACTGGGAAGTATGGAAGGGGAGTGTTGAATGGTTGACTGGACCTAAATCATCAGTGATTAAAAACCAAAAATAACCAAAGTATATCCAAACTCAGGCTTTGTGGCTCAGTGATTCCACTTAATAATATTCAACTATGATGATATGGGCTCAAGGGCTTTGTTGGTTAGGTCAGACTTAATAATAATAGTCAACTTAATAACTCAGGCATGTGGGCTTTGTTGGTCTATGTCAAAATTAGTTTTTAGTGTCAATCAAGTTTTGAATTAACTTAATTACTAATTAGTGGAAAATTGCCTTGGTTTGTTCTGACAATTGCTTGAGAAAGAGCATCAGTTCAGTTATTTGCAGAAGCATCAGAAACGCTGTCTTAACAATATTTAAGAGATTGACACTGACCCTGAGGCTGTTCAAGATGCCCTGAGTCAAAAGGTCTGTAGACCCTCTAACAAACATATTACGTGTTCCTCTGGCCAAGTGCCATTGAATAATGAGGCGTCATGGGCAAGAAGTGGTGAACATCGAACCCTATATATTTATCAAGTTGATGCTAATAGAGTACATTCAACTATTACTACTAGTTCATTGGTTATTCTATAAGATTTTTTGTATTTAGTACTTTACAATGTATTAAGTTGAGAATTTACTTGGGATCAGAAGGATCAAGGCAGCGTGCCATTGTCTAAGTAATAACAGAATAATACAGCTTCAAGTGTTATTATCAAAGAGTTATATCTTAACTATTGTCACCTTCTGGTCTATAGTCTCCATACAATAGATGCTTGAAACTCCAACTTATCTCAGAAGAAGAACCAGCTCAATTGAATTAGGCCTAAAATTCAACAAGTGGCACTCATGGATGTGAATGCAGATGGTGACCACGCTGAGCAGGGGAGCAACCCCTGGCTATGTCAATTTTTCAAGGATGAATTTACAAGATTTTAAGACTCAGAGGACATAATGAGTCATCAAATTGATAATCTCACTGAAGAAGTTACTTTTATTAATGTTGCAAATAATGCTCTACATAAGGAAGTTAATGAATTAAAGAAAAAAGTCATAGAAAAAGATCATGTGATTTCTGCTCTTCAATTGCAAATGACCAATATGAATGAGAAAATTGCAATAATGAAGGATTTTAAAGCCAGCACGCCCAAAGCGAATTTACTGATAGCGATGGCTCTGAACATTATGAGATTAATTATGGGCCTTATCAGCAATTGCCACGTAAAATGGTTGCTTTGGCCAAACCAAGTTCCTCTAACTGTGGCGCGGCGCCTCTGCATCCTGATACTCCTATTTCAAGCCAGCAGAGAAGTAATTGCAATACTCATGAGCAGGAGAATGATAATTAAAAACTGTCAAACCTGCCTTCTTTTAATAAGAATGGAAATATAGCCAGTTTTATCAAACGCTTTGAAATGGCCATGTATGGGGCCAGTGACTATAAAAAAGCAGCCACTATGATCAACTGCTTAGATGAATGGAGTATTGAGTTGATTATGCTTCATTTGGATGAAAACCCACCCTATGCCAAAGTCAAAGGGGCCGTGTTTCATGAATTTGGAGGTTCAGATCAAATGTAAACTAGAAAATACAAATTTATGAGTATCAGCTTAAAGAAAGAAAACAATTGTTGAATTTGTGTATTGATTCTGTTGTGAAGCTCAAGTTCTCCTAGGAGCAAAGACTATGATCAATTTTGATGCTAAGATTTCATTACAACATGCAGTACAAACTTGTCAAAATTTGTCAAGCACCTTATTGCTTGCTTTTGTGCAAAACCTTGCAACATATAAATTGGTTGATTATCAACATGAATGCTCACAATTTTATGGCCCTCCCAATATGGGATACAGATCAGGACCTGCTGCCTCTGTTGGAAAACCCTACAATATCAATAAAACTGACAGTGATCCACCTGTTAAAACTGAGCAAACTTCAATTACAAGGGCCTCACGCCCATTAAATGAGATTACTTGCTATAACTGCAATCATAAAGGACACTATGCTTCCCAATGCTGTCAGCATGGTGTTAATGTAGTCCTTACAGATAACGCGCAGGTGGAGGGAAAAGAACAAGTAAATTAGATGCAGGACAATCTATTGTGCCAAAAACACCAGTTCCACCTAACTGACATGAAAACATGGGCCATGGGGCCTCAACTATTAACAAAACAAATTCTATTTTAGCACTAAATAAAGAATTTACAAATGTACATGTGTTAACTCGCTCTCAGAGTAAGTGTTTCATACCTGAAGCCTCTGAAGTAGTTGCTAAACCATATGTGCAAAAGATATCTGAGAATACTACATCTGAGGAGCCAAGCAATGCAGCAGATACCCCAATCTTGAAGGGGGTGAATATAGCTATGCCAATTGACACTCATCAATGAATGTCCTAGCATTGGAAATACCCTGAAGCATACTCTTAACTAGTTGGATTCTTCCCATATCCACTTAGTAAGCTCTATAATTCTTATTAAAAAAGAAAAAAGAAAAAAAATGAAAAATGAAAGAAAATATAAAACGCAAAAAAATGATATAATAAAACTTTATAAAAATGAAAAAAACAAGTAAGAAAAATAAATTTTGATTAATGATTTCTAAGATCCTCATCGCCACTGGGGCTAAATGACCCTTCTTTGGGAGAGGAATGAGAATGAAATCAAGCCAAGGGGTCCAGTTTGGGTTTTCCAAAGATTGTTGGAGCTAAAGCAGGCATAGAAGTTGAACTTTTTGAAAACGTCAAAGTATAGCTGATTGAACCAGCCTAGGAAACAAAGGCAAAACGCCTGAGCTAGCTGTAGCATGCATCATGGAATTGTAAATTTAAGAAGAAAGGTTTATCTGGGGCCAAAAGGCTATTAACATAGCATCCTATTATAAAGTTGAGAAAAATTGGATGTTGTGACCAAGAGAAAAAGAATACCCTCTGCTTTTATCTAGTCAAGGAGGGGGAAGTGTTAAATGGTTACTGGACCTAAATAGTCAGTGATTACAAACCAAAAAAATCCTAAGTATATTTAAAACTCAGGATTTGTGACCCAGTGATTCCACTTAATAATATTCAACTATGATGACATGGGCTCAAGGGCCTTGTTGGTCAGGTCAGACTTAATAATAGTAGTCAACTTAATAACTCAGGCATGTGGGCTTTGTTGGTCTATGTCAAAATTAGTTTTAGTGTCAATCAAGTTTTTGAATTAAATTAATTACTAATTAGTGGAAAATTGCCTTGGTTTGTTCTGACAATTGCTTGAGAAAGAGCATCAGTTCAGTTATTTGCAGAAGCATCAGAAACGCTGTCTTAACAATATTTAAGAGATTGACACTGACCCTGAGGCTGTTCAAGATGCCCTGAGTCAAAAGGTCTGTAGACCCTCTAACAAACATATTACGTGTTCCTCTGGCCAAGTGCCATTGAATAATGAGGCGTCATGGGCAAGAAGTGGTGAACATCGAACCCTATATATTTATCAAGTTGATGCTAATAGAGTACATTCAACTATTACTACTAGTTCATAGGTTATTCTATAAGCTTTTTTGTATTTAGTACTTTACAATGTATTAAGTTGAGAATTTACTTAGGATCAGGGCAGCGTGCCATTGTCTAAGTAATAACAGAATAATACAGCTTCAAGTGTTATTATCAAAGAGTTATATCTTAACTATTGTCACCGTCTGGTCTATAGTCTCCATACAATAGACGATTGAAACTCCAACTTATCTCAGAAGAAGAACCAGCCCAATTGAATTTGGCCTAAAATTCAACAGGGGTATTCTAGGGTCAGGTTGGAAGTGTCCATAACGGCCAGTGTCTCAGCTGGATATGTCACAACGGGATCTGATACCTGCTGATGCCCCACAGTGATGGAGTCATCTAGTTCTAAGATCTGAAGTTCCGCATTGCAATTAAGCTTGGCAGCACAGAGGCTGGTAGATAACAGGGATGAAAGGATGGAGCATGTTTCAGATAAGGAGGGGAGTGCTATACCACATGCCAAGGGCAACACCAGTTCTATCTATAGACTTTTGGAGAAAGCCATTTTCAACTGTTCAAGAGATTCTAACCTTGATGCTCTCCTGAAACATGCGCAAGTACTGAGATGTAGTGAGGTCTCCTTAGGACAAGTGGACAAAGAAAGTAATTTTCTTAAAGGTAGCAGGGGAAACTTGCAGGGCTTGACGATGGTTTTAAACGCTGGGAGAGATTCCAGGAGAGAGCTATTATTTTCACCATTGGAGAGTAACCATTGATGATCTCCCTCTGAAATCTCATGGAGAAGCACTAAAAAGGAGGACGTCAGTTAGATCCTTGAATTGAAACTTATGGCGTGACCTAAGGCTGGACAACGTGTTGAAGATCTCCCATTTAAAGTTGGAATCACGCGAATAGTGGAGAGTGAGGCTAGTAGTGGCAGGTACTGAACACCATATGAGCGTCTTGAGTGAGGGGAGCTTCACAATACCCTCAGCACACCCTTTGAAGAAGGTAATAACAAAGGCCAAAAGGGATACAAGATTACCAACCCAGTGAACCGCTTCAACAGGTGACAACTCTGAGAGGGTTGGGCTAACTCTAGCCATCCAACAGGAGAAGAAGCTCACAAGAAAATCAAGGCTTTTATCAGATAGTGTCATGGAAAATGGAGCGCAGGAGGTCATGGAAGGGAAAGCAACAGGCCAAAGGTGTAACAACAATACCAAGTGACCTAACATATGAAGCAACCTCCCAGGCGCTCTGGGTTATGTCTCCATATAAATTTGGTGAGCAAAACGCACACTAAACTGGCCACAACCATCAGGGACAAGAGTCCCCAAGAGCTTGGAAAGGTGGCGCAAGAAATGGTGTGAATAGTGGTGAAATAAGACGCCGTGGAGTCATCAGAATAGGGCGTAGAGTGGGAGGAATATGCTGTGGAGTGGCAGAGGGTTCGCGTCCCACTGGGGAGCCAAACCAGAGTGAAAAATGGACTCTGGCCATTCCTGAACTTCTAACTGAGGTATTCTTTTGGAAAATGTTCAGAAAAATATGGAAAAACTTTCACAAAAATCCTTAGATTTATTAAACTTATCTGAGTATCTGAGAAAAGCAAAGCCTTACTCAGCTGGGATCTAAAATTTAAAGAAAAAGTTTGCAATGATTTCTCAATGATTACAAATTACTGTGCGATTATAAAACCTGATATGAGCTGTAAAAGCCCATTTTTAGAAAAATCAAAATTTTACAAATTTGGGTAAATTCTGTAACTTTGTTTCGCGTGATTTTGCAGATATTTGTGTCTATTTCCGCTGGATTCTTCGCCTCAGACAAGCCATTTTCCTTAACCCTGACAGGCAAAGCCAGAACACATTTCCTGTCAATGACTTAGAGAGGTCATCAGTTATTTTTAGGGGTTCTGGCCTTGGCTCCAAGGGCTTGTTTGACTTTGCTTTGGAGGGGCGTTTAACACCAGTAAATATGTCACATGCTGTGACAAAAGGTGTCCCCTTGCCTCTTGCCTCACCACCCAAGAGTTAGTGCAGCGGATCAGGGATGTGTGTGGAGATGGCAGTGATGAGGGGCTACCACCAAAGGGAAAGTGGTGGGTACTTCTCACTGGTGACAATTTAAGGTCCTGATGAGGGGGCCTTTGAATTAAATGGAATGAGGTCCAGTGGAATTGAGCTGTCTACGGTACAATCAGATTTGAAACCTCGCCTGGGCTTTTCCCTTCTACCAGAAGAGGTTGGTACAACCTCAAAGGGTTCAAGGGCATCAAACCCATTTGATAAGCAATGGGATTGCCACTGTGTGGCCTGGCCCTGGGCACAACTAGTCACCCACCAAATGAAGCACCATTAACCCATCAAGCAGAATTGCACTTGGAGGGGTAATTTGGTGGCAAAATTTGATTGAGAGTCAGCTGGCCAGTGAGAGATCAATTCAGCATTGTATTAGTTGCAACATCCTGATCTGCTGTATTTTGATGTGTTATTGTTATCTTAAGTTCATTGTCAGATTCTGGTGGTTGACTCAAAATAAACCTTTGACAACCATCGGATCAGGCCAATTATCCTTACAACACTTGAGCTAACGCCTATGCAATCATACAATTCAGGCCAATTATCTCAATGACAATTTGATTGAGTATTTTATCAGGCGCTCAGCCTGAATATGCTCACATAAAATGGCCAATTTTTGATGCATCAAATCTCAGCAATTGGTCCCAATTATCAAAACATAATCAATTTAATTGTATACAAAATAATTTGGGGATGACCCAAAGTTAACATCTGAAAATTCCGTGGACTTCAGATGAACAAAAAATGTAATCAGTTTTCCGCCTGAGGGCTACATTTGTATGTTGATACGCGTAATTGGCATGATAGCACTTGCGTGGACTGCCCAAAAGGGGTTACTTAGTGTTATCGAGGAAGAGGCCTGCTGAAGTCCTGATTAGGGGTGTGTCATTTACTTCAATTTAGGCCAAAATTTCACAGAAGGTGTGTTTCGTCAGCAGTATGACGAAACTGAAATCCTGAAGATCTTAGGACAATTTTGCATGCTTTTATCACAATTTTTGTACCTGAAATCCTCCCAATTTCAAGAGTATTTTGCCACCAATGAACTCTAAGAAAAGGTTTCAGTTGTAGGCCGAGCTGAGTGGCAAAATAGCTGTTGAAATTTTGTGCTGGAATGTGGCCAGGAGATGCCCTAGAGGTATAAATACTGGCGCCTGGCCTAATGACCATTATCTAATAAATAGCTTATAATAAAGTTATATTTATTTCATCACTTTCCTAATTTTCTCATTGAATCCTTTCTTTGGAGAAAGTGTCAACAAACTGGAAGGGTCAAATTCCCAGTTTGTAATGAAGCCTGCCCAAGAAGAAGTTCCAAAACCCAAAGTGAAAATTACACCTGAAATTGGCCAGAAGAGTGGAGGCAAATTTAATAGGCCTAGTGAGTTGTTAAACGGTCTGAATTCTGTAAACTACAGGCGCTATAGAGGATCAACCATAGGAACTTTGGCCTGAATAGATGTGCAGGATAACAATTTCCAAGTGAGTGATCCTCAGATTTTGACAACTGGTGCTCACTCAAAACCAGTGACACTCTCTGATATGGATTCTAGTAACCAATTCCTGGCAGATTTGGCCAGATGAAACAGCGACATTGAGATGGAAACTAGAGTTGAGGCCATCTCAGATTATTTTCCCAGTCAACAAGGCTCCGCAGCTGGTACCTCCTACACCTGTAATCTTGTCAATGTGGGGGAATCATGCAGCAAAACCAGTCATCCCAAATAGGGATGAGGATGATGCCTTGAACAACAAGGAATTTTCAAAATTTGGATGGTTGTGTCGAGATTGCAGGCCAGAAACACTGAAATTACTCAGGAAATCTGGGAACTCAGAATGCAATTATCAACTGCAAATTCCTGAGTAGATAGTATGGGCAAAGACATTAAGAGCATAGCATCTAATCAAGCTTTATTCAAAGAAAAGCCTGACAACCTCAAAAAACAAAGCAGCTGATGCTCACCCAGCTTTGACAAAAGAAAAGTAGGAAAAAGCTCTGTCCATTCAGCCAAAAAACAGTTTGGAAAAACTAAGGGCCAAATTCAGGCATCAGAATCCAGTAGTTCAGAGCAATATTATGAAACTGAATCATCAGAAATTGACACCAATGCAGAAACTGATATCTCAAACATCTGTTCTATGCCTAGAGTACTGGCAGCAATCCTGAATCCCAGACACCTCCCAACGGGAAAGAGGGCTGATTATGAGTGACGATACACCAAGATGCTCAAGAAGAAGTACAACCCCTGTGGCCAAAACAGGGCGAGATGACTTCAAACCATTGAATTTACCAAAGTTTGATAAGGATGGAAACGTTCACTCTTTCCTCAAGTTATTTGAAAAAGCAATGAGAGGAGCATCAGACCATGCTAAAGGATTGGCACTGATTAACTCACTCAATGCCCATAGCTGTGACCTCGTTATGCCCTATTTGGGCGACGATTGGTCCTATATGGATGCCAAAATTGCAATAACCAAACAGTTTGGAGGGCCTGAGAAACTAGAAACCCAAAAAAGAGAGCTTCTTAATATTGAATTCAAACAGAATGAGACTATTAAGGACTTTGCGGATAGATTCTTCCATGAGGCACAAGTTCTGCATGGGTGCAATGCAATAGATAAGTTTGACGCCAAGATTGCATTGGAGCACACAATTATGCCCTTCCATGAACTGCACAATGTCATGTTGCCTGCATTCAATGGAAGCTTGGAAATCCAAGAGCTCACCAATTACTTGAGAAGCTGTTCCCATAATTTCAACACACCTAATCGGGCCAAAGATCAGCAAAAATCTCAATTTTCAGGCCCAAAAAACAACACGATGTCTGACAAGGGGAAAAATTTCCAAAATATGAACCAAAAATTTGAGCAAAAACAGCAAACAGGGCCGATTACATGCTACAAATGTGGTCAAATAGGGCACTTTGGTAGCCAATGCTACAGACGGTCCAACAAAAAGCCTGGGGTCAACTTTGCTCTAGAAATTAACAGTGACAGTGAGGCGGGAAAAGAGCAGGTGGAGTAGAGGCGGAATGCTCTAACTCCACCGATTTTCAAACCATTCCACCTGACCCTGATGAGCTCTTTAGGGCTGAAGATGTTGCTGAAAATAACCTCAACCATATTGGGGCTAATAATGTCATGATGGTCACTACTTGGGCCACCGCAAAAGCAACTAAACCCTTGAAAATAACCAAAGAAGCCCAAGCAGAGGTATCAAAACCTTATGCAAAGCAAATTATTGATCAGGGTTTGGATCTACAACCCAGATGTTCAACCAATTTACCTAAGCTTAACAACGTTCAAGTAGCTATTCCCATGAAGACCTTAGCAGATAACTTCCCAGATATTTGCTCAAGCCTGAAAGCACACCTGGAATCGGGCAACAGCCACAGCATTCACACAATAAATACCTCTGAAAACTACTCTGAATGTACTTATGTGGACATAGCAGTGAACAAGGTGCAAGTTCGGGCCATTGTTGATAGTGGCGCTCCTATCAATATAGTCAGTACAAAATTGGTTAAAAAACTGAAAATTGCGCCCAATGTTGCCCACTGCCAGGAATATGGAACCGCTGGAGCACATACAACCAAATCGCTGGGCGCCTACAGTACCCTACCACTCCAATTTGGATCCATTGTAGTAACAGCACCTGCCATAGTGTTGCCAAATACAAACTATGATATCCTAATCAGGACTGATTTCTAAGAAGATATGGAGTTGTTACCAATCATAAGGATGATACACTCACCATTCTTGGCCAGACTATTCCACTTTACTATAACCATGATAAGGCAAGTGAAAAAAAGAAACCCAGCCTATTCATAAATCTGGCCTACAAAGATGGAGTCATCCCAATTGAGTATTCCAAAGCTTGGTCAAAGATAAAACCACTTTCCACTCAGATTGATGAGTCAAATGGCATTCCACTTCGATCAAATCAGACCATCACTATACCATCTGGAGAACAAGTAATTGTCCCAATGGGACTAACAATTAATATCCTGGAAGGACTTTATGGTGAAGTATATCAACCATGGTCTAAATCTCAATTCAAACCAAACATTGCCCCTGGTATTATCATTCCAGGGCCATGGAGAAATACATATCTTATGTGCAAACCTGCAAAATTGGCCCATTTCCATCAGGCGACATCAAACAATTGCTTTTCTGCATCTGTTCCCTACCACAGAAATTCACTCATTCCATGAGTTTGGAACTTTTGTCAAATTAGGGCTCCCCAATAAGGACCAACTCAGCATAAATAATGTTGTCCCTATGGCCAATTTAAGCAACCTGACCAACTCTGAGAAAGGCCAAGCTCAGGAGTTATTCTCTAAATATCAGGAAATATTTGCACAAGATGATTTTGACTTGGGTTGTGCTAATGGTGTCACCCACAAAATTGATACTGGAGATCATAAACCTATTTGATTACGCCTGATTAGATGCTCAAAATTATCAGAAGAAGCAGTATCCAAGGAGATTAAGGAACTCCTCAATTGTGGCATGCTAGTCCCTTCAAAAAGTCCATGGGCAGCACCAATTTTAATAGTGAAAAAGAAGGATGGAAGCAACCAAGTAGTCATTGACTATCAGAAGTTAAACAACATCACAAAGAAGGACTTGTACCCACTGCCACAATTGACAATGCCTTGGATAGGCTAGGGGGCGTGAAGTTCTTCTCAGCAATGGATCTTATCAGCAGATATTGGCAAATAGATCTTCCCAAAGAGGAGCGCGAAAAATGTGCAATCATAACCCAAGAGGCCTATTCCAGCTGACAAGAATGCCTCAAGGGCTCTGCAACGCCCCAGCCACATTCCAACGGGCAATGGACACAATCCTGGGAGATTTAAAATTGTCATGTGTACTAGTGTACCTTGACAATATCAACGTTTTCAGCCACACTTTTGACGACCACCTGGAACACTTAGAGGAGGTTTTCAAAAGGCTAGCTGCTGCAAACTTAAAAATCAAGCCCAGAAAATGTCAGTTTTTCAAAGACCAACTGGAATACCTCAGATTTGTGATTGATAAAGTGGGTCTTTGGCCCCAACCCTCTAAGTTGGATGCCATCTCCAAAATGAAATGGCCCAAATCCAAGCGCAATATTCAAGTATTCCTAGGCATGATTGGGTACTATTGCCAATTTATCACCAACTTTGCACAACTTGGAGAGCCACTTTTCTATCTGCTTAAAGATAAGGTCCCATTTGACTGGACTCCAGCTTGCCAGGATGCATTTGACCAACTCTGATCAGCCCTATTAAGCGCACCTGTTCTTTGATATCTGGACTTTGATCATGAATTTATTGTCCAAACTGATGCATCCCAAACAGCAGTGGGTGCCATGTTATCCCAAGTTGGAGAAGATGGTGAAGAACATCCAGTTGCCTTCACTAGTCAGACCTTAAACGTTCACAAAAGGAACTACACAGTGACAGAATGAGAATGCTTAGCTGTCATATATGCTTGCAAGCAATTCTGGGTCTACCTTCATGGTACTCATTTCAAAGTTGTTACCAATCATGCTTCCCTAAGATGGTTGAATAACTTAAGAGAACCTGAGGGCCGATTAGCCCGCTGGGCATTAAAGCTTCAAGCCTATGACTACACCATCAAGCATTGAGCTGGGCACAAAACACCAAAACGCTGACTGTCTATCCTGACTACCCACCATTGCAACACTTAGTTGGGCTGCCAATGAGTTGTTTATGAAAATGATCAGCGGAGAGTATCAGGATGAGCCCAAATCCATCCAAAAAATACTATCAGATCTACAAAAAATACAACCATCAAAAACAGGATGCTTTACAAGATTGTCAAGGACAAAAAGTTTATTTTCCCAAGACCATTGGCCCAAACAGACCTAATAATGGCAGCGCATAAGGCCATAGGGCATGGCGGATTCAAGAAGACAAAAGAGCATCTGAAGCAATTCTACTACTGGGAGTCAATGCATTTTGACATCCAAGAAATGCTAGAATGCTGTGCAGAGTGCCAAGGCGAAAAACCATTCCAAAAAAGCACATCTTACCAGCTTGTTCAGCCCAACTTTGCCTGGCACACTGTATCTATTGACGTTGTTGGCCCACTTCCAACAAGCAATATGAAGGCCAAGTACATAATTGTAGCCATCAACCACTTGACCAAATGGGTCAAGGCCAAGGCCATTTGGGAAGCTGGAGCAGCAACCACCGCCAAGTTTGTACTTGAAAACATCATCCACAAACATGGATGCCCTCAGGTTATTCTGACCAATAATGGAACCAACTTTACCGCCAATGTCCTTGCCAAGCTCAACCAACTAATGGGAGTACAAGGTGTGCTTTCTGCTCCCTATCACCCCAAAACTAATGGGACTGTTGAGCGTGCAAATGGGACGTTGGTGAACATTATCCAGAAATTAACCTCAGCCAAACCATCTGAATGGAGTACATATCTAAGTTTGGCAGTCTTCACCTACAATATCTCCTACCATTCATCAACCAGGATGTCTCCATTTCAAGTATTATATGGTAGACACCCAGCCCTACCAACGCTGCTATATTTGGCCCTAGAGGATCCCAGGAAAAACACTTACCCTCAGTACGTTGAGAAGCTTGTGGATGCCTTAATCAAACTACAAGCTCAAGCCTTTGACAACAGTTTTGCCAAGAAAAAGGCCTGACATCAAAAGGACTTAGAGAATCGCTACCCACTGGCTAAATTCAAAGTTAATGACGAAGTTCTATTTTGCAACACCCACGGATTGAGGCCAAATGCAAAAGTTAGATCGCATCTGGGTTGGGCCATTCAAAGTGATTGAGAAAACGTCTAAGTTCATATACACCATCAAGGATATTAGGACTGGCCATATATACAACTGAGTCCATGCAAAATTCCTAAGAAGGTTTAATAAGTGGGCCAATTAAGAAAAGAAAAAGTTGAAAAATATAAAAACACAATAACAAAACCAAAAAACAAAAAAAAAAAAAATATTTATATAATAGTTTTATTTTAATTAATATTTTAGTTTGCACTTGAGGTTTGGGGAGGGGATCCAACTTCAGACTTTGATAGGCATTTGGGCCATCATTCTTCAGACTCATCTGCTGGTCTGGACAAAGTTATCAAATAGAAAAACCAACTCTATTCTTGTTGGGCGTTTGGGCCAATAAGAAAAGACCAACATAGGCTAATTGAGAATCTTAGGGCTTATGTTCAAGTCAAGAGGGGGAATGTCAGATTCTGGTGGTTGACTCAAAAATAAACCTTTGACAACCATCAGATTGGGCCAATTATCCTTTCAACGCTTGAGCTAACGCCTATTGCAATCATACAATTTGGGCTGATTATCTCAATGACAATTTGATTGAGTATTTTATCAGATGCTCATCCCAAATACGCTCACATAAAATGGCCAATTTTTGATGCATCAAATCTTGGTAATTGGTCCCAATTATTGAAACACAATAAATTTAATCATATACAAAATAATTTGGGGACAACCTGAAGTTAATGTCTGAAAATCCTGTGGACTTCAGATGAACAAAAAACATAATCAATTTCCCACCTGAGGGCGAAATTTGTATATTGATAATACACATAATTGGCATGATAGCACTTGCGTGGACTGCCCAAAAGGGGTTACTTAGTGCTATCAAGGAAGAGGCCTGCTGACGTCCCAATTAGGGGTGTGTCATTTACTTCAATTTAGGCCAAAATCTCACAGAAGGTGTGTTTCGTCAGCAGTATGATGAAACTGAAATCCTGAAAATCTCAGGACAATTTTGCATGCTTTTATCTTAATTTTTGTACCAGAAATCCTCCCAATTTTGAAAGTGTTTTGCCACCAATGAACCTAAGAAAAGGTTTCAGTCATAGGCTGAGCTGAGTGGAGCTATAGCACTAAAATTTTGTGCTGAAATGTGGCCAGGAGATGCCCTAGAGGTATAGATACTGGCGCCTGGCCTAATGACCATTATCTATTAAATAGCTTATAATAAAGTTATATTTATTCATCACTTTCCTAATTTTCTCATTGAATCCTTTCTTTGGAGAAAGTGTTAACAAACTGGAAGGGTCAAATCCATAATTTGTAATGAAGCCTGCCTCAGAAGAAGTTCCTGAACCTGAAGTGAAAATTATGCCCAAAATTGGCCAGAAGAGTGGAGGCAAATTTAATAGGCCTAGTGAGTTGTCAAACGGTCTGAATTCTGTAAACTACAGGTGCTATAGAGGATCAACCATCGGAACTTTGGCCTGAATAGATGTGCAGGATAACAATTTCCAAGCAAACTGCCTCCCGAGTTTGATCCCAGTAATGGACTTTGGGTAGGGGACAATTTTGACTGTGTTGGTTTTGCGCACCAATGCCCTGAACCGAGATAGCAAATAGCAAAGGCGGTCCATGGAGTTCCTGGCCTATCATACGCCACGCATGGAGGTTTTCCAGGTTTTATCCTCCTTTTCCTATTTTCTTCACTTCCCTAATTGGTGCGGTATGTCCCCAGGTTGGCCCACCTCAAATAAAAATTTAAAACCAATTTCCAAGCAAGCAATCCTTGGATTTTGACATTTATACAAAGTAGATTTACTACTCAAGTTTCTAGAACATAAGACAACTGTCCCTCACAGGTACAGTTTTCAGTTAATTTTCCAATTATATTTAATAAATAAATTAAAGCTTAAAAAAAATTCCAGTTAAAATTTTACACTTTTTATAGTTGCCGCCTACCAAGTGTCATGTTACCCCAGGATACACAACAACTGGGCCTAGTGACTATCATCACCATGCTTCCTCCTCTCTCCTCAAATGGGGATTTCAACTTAGTGGCCTCTTAGGGGATATCCCTACTTTAAACGCCGTCTGGCTTCAGGATGTACCTTTGCGTTATGGATTTTTTCACACATAGGATGAAGTTTTATGTTTCCACTACACGCTTTACAACCCATGGTGCCACCATGAAATTGGGCCCTCATGAGCCCAAAAAAAACTAACGGCATCAGAAGCTGAGGCCATTACTTTAGCCACAGCTTGTTCATTTATAGTATGGTGGTAACAGTGGTCTTCTGCCACTATCCATCAATCTCTTCTCTTTTTTTAGCACTAGTGGTGCCCAACCCAAAAAGGGGGAGCCGCCACGCATCTTTATTTGCAAATGGGCCAAATAAAGGGATAATTAGAAATTAAAAAATTCCTAATATGGCACCTCATCTAAAAGCCTAGGAAGCCATATCAGAAGGTGAGGAAGCTTTGGGGAAGCTTTTGTCCGGCGCCTGCTTTAGCTGGTGGACCATGGCGGACAGCATAGGGGTTGGGGCATCAGCTGCATGCGGCATAAGGAGGTAGAGCTGGGGTCCTGCAATCTCTTCTCTCCACACCTGTTATTAGGTCATATGGATGGCTATGTCCCAGGATATTGGCTTGCCTTCAGGGTGTTCATGCACCCTGACTGAAAGGCTAGTCTCTATTTTATTAACTAACTCCATAATATATTTTTGACTGACCCTTAGTGTCCGCCATTTCCACCCTTCTGCTAGAAGTAGGTGACGTGATGGTCTTTTTATACCATATGAAATTGCACAGTGCTCAATTTGTTCTATTTGTTTGGTTGGTGGGCGCATTTGTTGAGTCCTTCTATGTGGTGGTGAAGGAGATCCTAATCGAGTATTTCTTCCTGCAGGCCTCAGTTCATGTCTCTTCCCACCCTTGGGTGGTGGTTTTATTCATCCCATCCATGAAAATTGCAAACCAGGTTTTAGACGCCCACACCAATTTGCAGGTGCAGTTTTTTGCCAACACAGCAGCTTCCTCCTCTCTTCTGGATGCACAATGGAGTTTGGCTCTATTAGATGCACTGGAGGTGGATGCCTGTTGTTGGGTGCATGAAATTTTATGCTCAGCCAACCAAGTTGGCGTTTCAACTATTTTGATTATGTTGTGTCATCAGTAATGCAGGCACAGTATCAAGGTCAGCTCTCCTGCTTCAAAACCTTCACGATGAGTGCAGAGGCATCCAAACTGGCTTCATTTTTTACATGTTTCCATGGCCATGCCCCTGGACTCAGGATGATGTTGGGCGTGTTAGTGGTGGTATTTTGTGATGCTTTGAGTCCAGTGTCTGCCAATCATCCCACCTGAGACACTCAGTTGTGTTCACTAGATCAGGTGTGCGTGGTACAGCCTACATTGGTGCTATGCTCCGTCATGCGTCAGGCAGGGTATCTGTTGCCAGCAATAGATTCCCCAATGAAGAGGTTTTGAGTAAGGTGTTGAAGGACAAGTCAGCATGTCTTTTATCTCTCTGCCAGTGTGCAAATTTGACCTGTGCTCCCACAGTGTAAGTTATGATACCAGAGGATGCTTCTGTGTCCATTTCCCTCATTTTTTCTCCTCCCCTTGCACTGGCGCCAGTTGGTGAGGCTTTTCTTTTGATGGACCTGATGCCTTAAATATTCTGGTCCCTCAGTCATCAGGGTCCCAGCATGAAGAATTTGTGAAGGTTCTTACCACAGAGAGTGCTGATTCCCTAATCAATCAAGTTTACCTGGAAAACTCCACGACTATTACCACTCAGCCAGAAGAGTCCCATGCTGTGGACAATATACAAGATTTTACTTATTTTTTTTGCCGGTGGAAATTCATCTGGGTGAACTTGATGTCAATTGTGGCACTTGTGGATATAGGAGTGATGGGAAACTTAATAAGTTTGAAACTGGCCCAGGATCTTTGAGTTTTTGTGCGCTCATTAGGGCACCCAGTGCAGGAAACTTTGCAGGATGAAACCAAGGGTACTACCCCCCACTGCATTGGGGCTGCGCAAATCTAAGTACCACAGATGTGTGCCCAACTGTGGGTGGGGTGGCTCACAACACCCCAAAACTGACATATTCTTAACTGTTTGATATACCAGGAAGCAAAGGCTACCCAGCCGGTTTAGAATTGTGACTCTCATTCCTTACTGCGATGAATGAGACCAGACTGACCCTCAAGTTGGACTTTTTTGAGGAAAGAGTATTGGCATACCTTTTTACAGCTATTTCTAGCCATTGCTTGACTATGGCAATGGAGCTTGCCGCCTAAATTCCTTTTGAAGGGAAGCAACGCTGGTTTCTGGCAAGCCATAGACCATACATCGCCTCTCCCATATCGTGCACCAAACCCTGAACCCCTCCTTGTCTGCAAGCAGACTTTGAGGAGCATATGTATTCAGGATCTATGGCCATGTGAGATGACCAGAGGATAACTTACACCGGTTGGTATGCTTCATACCAATAGAGAACACTTCTACACATAGGATCCGCTGCCAGACACTCCATGAAGATGTGTTTTGCCATCTCCTCCCCTCCTCACACCTTACAGGAATACAGAAGGTCATCCTCCTTATGCTTACTCCACTTACATAGAGTCGCCCCAGTGACAAAGATGTTGCTGCAGAGCTAGAAGAGAAAGTTCTAAACTGGTATAGACCAGCATCCCTTATCCCTCCTCCCCCACAGGTCCATCAGGACAGGTAACATTTTGCAAGTTATCTGGGACAAGTGAGTCAAGAAAAGCTCTCTGTCTTATAACTTCCAGAACCTGGTGTTTGTGAATTCTGAGAGGCAGACACCATCACCACCTCCCACCTTTAGCCAGTCCTGAAGGATGAAGAGGCTTTCCCATATGGGGTATCTCCAGACTTCACTTCCTCGTGGGAACACCCACTGATCCTGCTCTCCACGACCTTATGAACAGGCTTCCTCAGTCTCTAATGCAGCCAGAGAAGAAACTGCTTCCCTCTAGAAAAAAGGCATTTCAGTTGCTTCCACAACATCCCATGCCTTCCTTACCAGCACCTAGGAGGCACTGGCAACATCATTAGCTGCTTCCACCCTAAGCACTCTTTGGCCATTGCCATCAAGGAGATCCCCCAGTGAACCTTCCCAATAAAGTTCTTGAAGGCCTTGCACAGACGAGGTTCTATATTCAGTCTCAAGATCCTCCCTTTGGGGAATTTTAAAGATCCTTTCGATAGTCCACTCTCCACCCTCCAATCTACCCTTGTTGCCTGCCCAAGCTCTAAAGTTATCCTTCCAGTAGTCTGATAGGTTCCCCCCGCTTGGAATGGCCCCTTGATTGATGTTCCAGTTGACACCAAGATCCTTGTTTGTTCTGTCCTTGAAAGCCTCGAAAGGCAGTCCTCCATTATTGGAGCCCAACAAATAGACTTTCCCTCCTGAGAAACTTGTGCAATCCACTTCAGCTGAAGTGCCTTGATCATACTCTCAACGTTAATCAGACCGATGCCCCCATTCTTCACCTCCTGACACAAATTAGAGAAACTGGTTTTTGACGCCTGCACTCGTCAGATAAAACTAGATAACCAAACTCTGTATTCTTTGATAGAAGATGCCAGCGGTGGAACAAATATGGCAATGTACCATAGTCTGGAAATAATAAAAGTGTTCATGACAATGGCCCTTCCCCAATAAGATATGTTGAGCCATTGCCATTTCCAAGCTGCTTTTTTAAGGTACTCTTCAAGTTTGAGCCAAATTTTGTGTGGCGACGCTTTCCCAGGGATGGGTCACCTGATTTACAGAAACTTCTCCCCTGTTGCCAACCAGGGGATCGAGCTCTTTGGTGCCACATCCAACGTCACCGTTCTGCCAATGGGCCAAGCCTTGGATTTTGAAAGATTGACCTTTGCGTTGCATGCGTTCTGGTACATCTTCATAATGTTTATCACCACCTTCTCCTCCTTTTCTGACAAAAGAAAAATCCACGTATCATCTGCAAACATTGAGTGAGAGTACTCCTTGCCGATTGATGGTAAGTTTCTCCAGTCTGACTTTATGAGAGCCACTAAAAGGGTCTCTATTGTGAGAACAAACAACAAGGGAGATAGAGAGTCTCCCTGAAGCACGCCCCTACACACCTTAAAAGGGTGGGAGAGGATCCCTTTGTTAATGACAGCTGATGAAGCTTCCCTAAAAATCGCTTTAAGCAGTCTCAGCAAGCGCCCTTTGAGTCTAACCCTACTTAACACTTTCCAAAGGAACTAATGAGTCACCCAAACATACGCCTTCTATTGATCAAGAAACAGTAGCCACCCTCTTTGGTCATACTGTTTACTTGCCCACTCTTCTATAAGATGAAGCAACATCATATTGTCAGTAATTGAGCATCCTGGGTAAAACTCATTCTGCACTTTCCTGACAACGTCCGCCACAACCCCTTTAGTTATTTGGTTGAGATCTTCATTAAGATCTTATAGTCAATGTTAAGCAGATTCAAAGGCAGATAGTTCGCCATGAGGGAGGGATCATCATTATTATGCAACACCAACACCACGCCTTTTAAAACGCTGGCTCAAAGAACCAGAGACTAGGAGTTGATTGTAGAGCTCAGCAAGCATCTCGGACATTTCTTCCCAAAACAACTTGTAGAGCTCAAGAAGCAAATCATCCTCCCCAGGAGCCTTGCCATTCTTTCCTTTGCGGATGGCGTCTGACACATCTGACTTGTGGACCTTGCTACATAGTTCCTGCTGAGACTAATTTGGCAGTATCCTAAGTCCATTTGTGAGTACTTTGAATGCCTCCAGTCATTCTAAGAGGGGCCATAAAGGTCCTCATAGTAGTACTTGGCCACTTCAGCCATGTGAGCTGCATCCTTTACCTCAACTCCCTCATCACAAAGTGACAAGATCCTTGCTGAGGGTCTAAATGCCCCTACTGCCTTTCAGAGTTGAGCCACATTAACGTTAGAGCCCTCATTCCACCTAGATTTCCTTTGTTTAAGGCGATCCACCATGAAGGCTCCCATCAATTTCATATAATTCAGCCTTTGCCGTGTAGGCAGTTTCTCCCATTACCGCAGCCTGCTTGCAGGTATTCTTGAAGCTCCTCTCCAAGGTTTCATACCTCGAATGAATAGCCCCTAGATGCCTCTCAAAGTGTCACAAGCCATCTTGTGATTAGCCTTCATCTGCAACCATTTTACTGGTGCATTGGCATCTTTACAATATGGATTCTCCACCACTCAACTTCTTCATCATGTTCCCCTGGAGTGGAGACCAATTCAGGAGTTCAGGGTTCAGTCTCTAAATCCCTTTCCCTACAAAAGCAACCTGAGGATCACTGATCTGCAGTTCAAGGGGCCTGTGGTATGAAGCACTTGGATCATGATACTGAAGGATGAACTTTCGGCGACTCAGGAGGGGCTGAGGCTCTGACACAAGGTCAATGTGGGAGAAATGATCCCCTTGAATGTAAATCCACCCAGTCTCCCCTCCTCACCATGGCCCACTCTCCACAAATCCAGTAGGCTAAGGTCAATCATCAAACTAGCCAACTAGTGGGCTCCAGGATCAGACCACCAGTTGCCTGAAGCCCCAATCCTGTCATCCCTAAAGCAGACGCAGTTCATGTCTCCCCCCAGCACTACTGACCACCAATGCCTTCCTCCTGGATCCTCAGGCTGACCTTCTGGAAGAAGGCCTTCTTTTGAGACCCAGAATTGGGTGCATAGATGCTGATAAAAAATAATTTCTCTCCAAACAATGACATTACTGCCACTGCTCTACCAGAAAAAATACCCTTTTATCCAGCACCTTAACCTTGTCTGCCCACCAGACCAAGACCCCCCTTTGGTTTCTCCCCCTCCTCTTTCCTCCCCTAAGGGTGAGTCTGAATTTAGTTGATCCACCAAGTGAGAGTAAAATAATTGCTTCAGAGGGAACTGGTAAGACCAGTTCTCTTCCACCCCAAATTTGGACTTAGTCTCAGTGAGGAAGCTGATATCAATCCCATTTTGTTTCAATCGAAGTCTCACTTGCTGCCTCTGCCTGAGGACATTAAGACCCCACAAATTAGCAAATTCAACCCTGATCAGCATAGTTTAGAAACCAAAGAGGCTTTCGTGTTAGGCTCCAGGGGTCCCCCTCTTCCACCTCAGCTGGTTTATTAGGGCCACGTTTCTTCATCCCCTTTCCAGTATCAGACCGGGTAGGGGTGGTGGCTGCAGGGTCACAGCAACCGCCGGAATCTTCCAATTGCTAGGATCCTCAACAGACCCCTCTGCAATGGTTGGAGGCATCATTTTAGGAGATACTGGCCCACTATTGCTTGCAGGCAACACCTCTCTCACCTCCGCTTCTTCCCCTATGGGCCTTGTGCGCTCCACAACACCCACATCCCTAATTTTTACTTACCTTTTATTTTATTGAGTGATGGGGAGAACTCCATCTATTTGGGAGGCGACTGTTTCTAAAAAATCCTTTGTAGATTGAGCAAAGCGCCACTAATTGTCAGGAAAATGGCAGAAGAAGCTTAGACCGACCTGCCAGTTGGGATGTGTAAGCACCCAAAAAGCAATCCAGAATGACAGTGACATTGCTGCTCAAATGACGTTGTATGGTGTGGGAAATTGGGCGACAATAGCTCATTGATATAAGATGAGCGTGAAAAGAAACCTGGTAATGAACCAAACAGAAAAAACCCCCAGACCCTGAAAGCCTTGCCGCAGGGGGTTGTAATACTGGATTAACTATTTTGAGATCTTCAGTGTAAGGATTCATCACCAAAGCAGAGACAAGGGGGCGGATCCTTGCTTGGAGGTGAAATATGTGAGGCCACAGGATTCTAATATCCTGATAGCGAATAGCTTCGATAACAGGATTAAACTCCCAGAAATTTCTTGCATAATGGATCCAAGTGACTATAATGGGAGCAATGGTGATCATCAAAACTGGTATAGCCCATTCAGCGTAGGGGCCTACGGGCCACCAAGTTAGTACCATTGGGACTTCAGCAAGAAAAATTGAAGTAAGTAAAAAAATTTGGAAACTAACGGGAATTTTATTGGATAGTAAAATAAAGAGAATCGACCAACAATTTTCTCAGTGCAATGCAACTGATTGAATAGTGAATGATTTGGTAGTAGGTCAAATCAGGGATTGGGGCCCTCAAATATAACCTAACCCAGCGAAATTTTGGGGGAGGTTGAAATTTTTCTTAATTTTGAACTGACATCAAAGGATTTGGCGGCAAGCCAAGTTGCTATCAGTTCATCCGCGAATGCTTGAACTGAAACTTGACTGCGTTTACATTGGTTGGCATGATGGCGTCTGGCCTGACAGGCAACAGGAAACACCAGGGCCACCCCACATAGGGGCAGTCCCAATTGGTTGGAAAAGGGTTCAGGATGGCCAAAACACCCATTCCCGGTCACTGGGGCATTTTTTGGCCAAACAAGTTGCATTGGGCACAGATCCCAATTCTTGAGATAGGGGTTATAAAATATTGGTGACAGTACCCAATTGTGATACCTGCTCATTGGGGATTTTCCCTGACAAGTTTTAGGGGAGTTTGGTATCAGCGATCATACTTCTCAATGGCTTGCTGTAATCAGTGATTCCAGCTGATAAATTACTAGTTTTCTCTTTTCAAATATTGGTTTTTCTCCTTTCAGACTTTATTTCCGTTAAAGTTGGACATTTTGGCTTTGATTCTGAGGCTTCAACGCCAATGGTTTTATAAAATCCCTCCCACTTGTGAGGAAGATGGTTACCAATGATTTTGGTGCAGATTTCCTCAATTCAAGGAACTAACTCAGCGAAGACAAGTGCAGGAACTGGGGGAGGAATCTTCAGAGGGAGTGCTGTTACCCAGCGCTCATCTACCACATGGGCGAGGTCATCCTGGGTGACAAGGGGTACAGCCGCCCTCTTCAGACCCTTCCTATTTTAAATGGAAAAATCGCCTTATCCACACAAAGGGGTCGTTCCCATGGACTTACACTAATCTTAATTTGGAGTCTATCAGCTTCCCTCGCCTTCTGGGAATGCTTTGACCCATTGTTGACCTTTCTGGCGCCTTTCAGTACCTAAGTCACCGCCTCCAAATTGGTGTTGCCAGCTGCCGCCGTCTCCTTTGCTTTGGCTGACAGCTCAGTTAGCTTCTCTAAAGCCTTCTGGAGAACCAACTTCTCTTTCTCTGAGGGCACCATTGCTGGCACCCTCTCTCTAGGCCGTTAGGACTGGCCACTGCCGCAGGAGGTTTAGCCTGAGGACATTTGGCTCTGTTGTGCCCTTTCATGCCACACAAAAAGCACCTGTCCAGAGGCACCACAGGGACACTCCAGGCCACCACAGTGAGTGAACGAGGCAACTCACCGTATGACTTTGTGATTTCAACTTTCAAAACACAGTCCCCAGAGCCTACAGTGAACTTTTTCAAGCTACCGTCCTTCTGCTTCAAGTTCTTTACCAGTTTGTTCTCATTAAAGGAGATCACACTGCAAAAGCCTTTCAGCTGAAACATCATGGTCCCTATAGTGAAAACAGGTGGTACGTCCCTCAGTATGAACCTTCTGATCTCAGTGCCAATGTCAAGACATATGGCCTCTTCGTTCTTGGTGCTCAAACTAGCAGCCAAACCTGTTCCTTTTGAAGCTTAGACTGATAAGTCATAAGTTCTAACCCAGGAGCCAAACGTGAAATATAGAGTGGGGCGAACCCGAAGACCACAATCAAATGGCCCATAAGCAACTCCATATACCACCCAATCTTCACTTCCACAGAGTGAACCCTCTTGAGGCTCTCCACCATGCTTTCCATCAAATCTTTTGAGGGTCCAGAGTTCACCTCTTCAAAAGCTTAGTTCTAACCTAAAATCCATAAGTAGCCACCGCTGCAAAGGAGGCCAGAGCCTTTTGTGCAGCAGGGGCCACCCCCACTGTTTATTTGTTAACAAAGTTGGTCTCTCTGGTCTGTTTTTGTGATGAATTTTGCTCTCCAGGCCCTTTTTGTGTAAGAACCATTGCAGCCCTTTTGGGATGGTACATCAATTTGGTATTTGAGTGCTCTTTCCTTTTTCTGTACCAATGTAAGCCCACGTAAGCTACTGGCTGCTATCCAGGATTCAGCCAACCTAGAAAACCGCGGCGATTATTGTAGACAGATGGGCTGAAGACCAGACAATCAGGATTGACTCATCCTAGTCACTGAGACTTGCTTTTTCAGTGCCCCGCCTCATGGGAAAGTAATGTTACAGATAATACATTTGACTCTTGCCTCCCCTTCCTGGCCATCTTCTCCTCCAAAGGAGATTGAAAGCATCTTCAAGAACAGGTTAGATCACAGTCATTTAGCTTCTGTCCCACACCTCTTTCAGACCACTACAGGACCCTTCTGTGGTGCCTCTCTGGGTTCTGGTGCTGGCTAATCGCCCATGTTTTCACAGGCTTTCCTTGGTCATGCCATAAGAAGCCCTCAGATTACCCTACCTAGCTCCTCTGGCCCAGAATCTCAACTTGGACATGGAAGTGTGTTTGTCCATGCTAAGCACATATTCCATCTAATGGCTTCATATAAATTATAGCGGCCTATGCCTTTTTAGTGCACCAGCTTTGTTTCTGCGCTTGGTTTGCTGTGTTGCCAAACCTGATATTACCAGTTATTCTGGGGTAAGTGTTGTGGCATCATAAGCAGGTGAGAATTAACATGGACTCAGATATACTGTCTCTTTGCCAATACCCAGTTGTGGGGGGAGTTCTCCCTTATATATACGCTTGCAACGGATTAGGGAAAGGGTTCCATCATGTTGCTCCTCTCTCAGGTGAGCCTTCCGCCAAATTTTCCACAGCCTTAATAGCATATCAAAGTACTTGACCTGGAAAATGCTAATCGCCTTCTGCTGCATTCTGAGTATGACCTAGCTTTCTGTTTAATGGTAGCCGTGAGCAACATTAATGGTCTTTTGTATCCTTACATGGCGCATGAAGGTGAGGCGATGGAAGTGTGGTTAGGCAATATGTTTAAAAAGGGGTAGGTGTTCAAGGTAACGTCTCCCATTGCGTTACTTATATTTTTCACTCTGAAGGCTTATGGTACGTTGTGCCCCTGCATCAACTATGGGAAGTTGAATAATGTAAGGATAGTATCTATAGCTCTCCTGTTTCCAGCGTGGTGGTGCACGGTGCACAAAGACAACGCAAGGAAACTAGCTGTTAATACTAAAGCTACTAGTGCCGAGCAGAGGGTGCTGGAGAAATAATAACTCAAGCAAAGAAATGCGATAAGTAACCAGCCAAAAACGTCACAGTGCACATGGAGAGAAGGGGTAAATGACCCCAGTTGGAGGGTACTTGGGCGAACCAACGGTGCATGAGGTGATAATCTTATTGTGTTCAAAATGGAATGGTTAATGTGGCGTGAGACCACCACAAAGGGGTCCACGCACAGGATCATCTGAAATAACATTTTGTAAATTGGTAAAAATGGGGAATTCTATTAAGAAAATCAACCAACAAGGAATGTTGGTCACAAAAAATATTTAAACTGAGTCGGGGTAATTATGGGTCTGTGGAAGTGTGCCCAAGCCTTGACGCTCCAATAGACAAATGCTCCCATCTGATTTGATAAATACACCAAAAGTGCCTTCACTTGAGTGATCAATTGAAGCTGTATTCTACCTGAGCGCATAATTTTGTAACTCAAATGGGATTCAAACCCTCATTCTTAAATTAACCAAATTGAACCAACTTCATTCATTACATAGATCGTTAGTTTCAGTGCCTGGGCTGAGACAGGGGCTGAGCGTTTTGCACCCCATTAGTACCAACCTGGGAATATTTTGCTTGTACCCAGCGTTGGTCTAATGTGTGTTTAAGGTCAGGAAGAGCCTGAAGTTTCACCTTCTGGGTCTCCTGTCGCCCAGCCTTATCTTTGGGGTTGGTTCCCACTATTAATTCATCCAACCATGACAAATAATATCACTGTTCATGATACCTACCCTCTACCCTTGAAAAGACAATTAGCCAGATGCTCATAGAATTCTGGGTATTTTTGAAGCTCAATCTCTTAAATGCGTTTAACAAGATCTGGGTGGTGAAGGCTAATAGTGGCTTATGGCAATTCAGACCAGAAGGGGCATTTTCCAGTTCTGCATGATACCTTTTGGCCAAAAAACCGCTCCTTTCACATTGCAGCGGATGATCAATAATGTTATAGGTGACCTCAGGAACACTTTAATGGTTTCATATATCAATGGTACCCTTGTGAACTACCACACTCCTGAACAGCATGTGAAGGACCAGGAGGCGGTGTTGGCTGCATTGCACAAGGCGGAACTCTACGTAAAGCCCTCCAAGTGTGAGTTCATCTGGGAGAAGGTTACCTTTCTGGGTATCCTAGTCCTGAAAGATGGCTACTCCATACCCCAGAAAGCTTGAGACAATACTTTAGTGGCCCACTCCTACATCATAAAAGCAGTAAAGAGCTTCTTGGGCTTAGTCACCTTTCTGAAGAAACTTTTCTTCTAACCTCTTGCAGCTAGCTGCGCTGCTACACCCCCAGACTGAGAAGAATGTTCTATTCCAATGATTGAAGGATTTACAGCGGTTGTTTGCTGCCATCAAGAAGGTTTTTTGGCGTTTCCAAACCTCAAAAATGTGAAATCACCAAGCCATTTATTGTAGTGTGCGGCGCCTCATACACCACTGTGGGGGAGGTATTGTTGCAAGTGAATAATGGTTTGAAACACCTGGTAACTTACTTTTTGTGCAAGTTTGCTTCATTTGAACAGTCCTGGGCCATTTACAATAAGGAGTTGGCCAAAGTGGCGTGGCCTCTTCCCCACTGGTGGTACCTTCTGCAGGGTGCATGGTATGAGATAATTGTGTGGATAGATCATCAGGCCCTTATATATTTCTGGAAATTACTGAAGCTAGCACATTGTCAGGATCAGATTTATTGCATTTTCTGTAGTCCAACACTACATAAAAATGTGTGAAAGTGGTTTAGATGTTTTTCCCAAATTTTCATGTTGAGACCCTGCATTGAGTCTGGCGCATGTAGAAGAGCAAGAGCTAATCATAGTAATTCCGTTAGCCTAGATCTTAGCCATTTCTCCTCACACAATTTTGGTGGTGGATTGGGCTCCAGATGTGCCTCTGGTCTCTCATATTTGCGGAAAAATGGCCTTATAGGTGGGCTTGGAGTTGTTGGACCAGATGGCACTTCCAACGCATAAGCATTCCCATTATTCTTTGGTGTAGGGGTTCATTAAGTTTAGGTCAAGACTGTGGGTTCCGCCTCACTCTGCAACGAAGTCATTTGGGGCTCACCACGACTCTCATCTGTTAGTCACCCAGGAAATAAAGTTTCCTAGCTTTTCATCAGCAGATGTACAACTAGACAGGCAATTCCAAGGTATTCTGGCATGTATCAGAAATTGCGTGACATTTGCATGGGCTAAATTGGATAGAACTGGTAAAATGACCTTCTCCATCTTATGAAGCAGGCTGAGGGTCCGTGGACCTCAGTGTCAATTAATTCATTGATGAGCTCCCTAGTTTCAATGAGTTTATGAAAGATATGATGGTCGTGACTGATTTACCAAGTTTGCGATCTTCATCCCTTGTTCATCAGCCAAAACCTCCAAGGAGATGGCCCATCTCTTAGTTCAGCATGTGTTCTTAATGTTTGGCTTGCTCATAATATTTTAAGTGACTAGGAGTTTAGTTTATTGTGTAGTTTTTGACTGAAAACCTGGCGATCTTAAAGATTAAGCCATGCCGCTCAGCCATGTATCATCCTCATTCAGAGTGTCAAACAGAGCAGATTAACCATATTCATAAACATTAGCTTCACTGCTGTGCCACTTACACTCAGGATGCCTGGGCAAATGACCTTCCATTGGCGCAATTCGCATATAATGGTACTCACACATCTTCTGGTTTCTCGCCATATGAGGCCATGCTGGGGTATAACCTTTTATTTTATATCACGCCGTGTTTTTTCCTGAAAGCTCCAACTGTAGCGGACATGCGCAGCACATTTGGAGTACACAGTTCCTGGTTTGGGAAGACTTGCCTAATGCTATCTGTGATCACAAGTTTTTTGTGGACCAGAACATCTCCCATCCCATGAGATCACAGTGGGGTCCTCTTTCATGGTGGACATGCGCCACCTGTGAATGCAGGTTCCCTCCCATATTTTTGCAAGAAAACGCTCTGGCCCCATGTAGTGGAGGCAGATTTGGTCAACAGAGCGTTTTGGTTGGAACTCCCAGCCACTGGAGAAAATATCCTGTTTTTCGCATTTCTCAGTTGTACTCGTTTATGGGGAAGGATACAGTGGAGACAGAGCCTATTGTGGTCAAGAGATCAAAGAAGGCTGATTTGAGGCAATCTTAGCTTCTCAGGAATCTCGTCAATCAGTCCAGTATCTAGTGGCCTGGAAGGGGTTCCTGGCATATGATAATAGTTGTGTCAGCGCTAAAGTCTGTGCCAATTGTGGTGAGTTGGTAAAGGCTTTTCAGTCTCTACAACCTGAAACTCCCCATCTACCCCAGTTGGGATTTGACCTGCTCCCACTCAGCCCAATTTAAATTTTGCTACCTCTGATACCTCTCCAAAAATTCCCCTAACCTCATAGGAGCACTATTCTCTGCAATCTAACAAATTTGTCAAAAGCAAGCCTGCCGTTGAATCCTCACCTGATCAAAGTCAGGGTGCTGAAGATCTTTCCGGTGAAGGACGTCGTTACCCTGAAAGAAATAGGATGAAGAAACATCCTATAAATATTCACTCCTTTAACTAAACAAAGATACGCTTTTACTTCCTTCTTGATTTTTATTTCACTTACTTCTAGAGCCTCTT
Organism: Massospora cicadina; assembly: GCA_022478985.1. Classification (NCBI taxonomy): domain Eukaryota; kingdom Fungi; phylum Entomophthoromycota; class Entomophthoromycetes; order Entomophthorales; family Entomophthoraceae; genus Massospora; species Massospora cicadina. Next base: position 47,482 of record JAKSZP010000454.1, on the reverse strand, counting down.
TTTAGCGAGCTCCTCTATGGACATTGGCATCATGATCTCCAGTTTTATTACAATAGGTCCCTCGTCACCTATTCTTAAGCTTACAGTAAATTCACTGGACCCCACATCTAGGATCCCCAGCTCTCCCTACTATCAACTCTCTGCGGGACAATTTATACTATCCTCTTGGCATGCTTTGGAGGAACAACTACCCTCAGCTACCCTATCCTGACAAAAAAACATGTGCTCTCTGCCATGTACACTCCTGAGCTACCTGGCGAATAAATATATTCACAATGGATTATCCCCACTAAAACTCTACTTAGCCTCTTAATGAATTATCCAACGTCACACAATGGGTAACTTCCAATGGAAACCACAATCATGAGAACAATGAACCCAATCTTGTGCAATTCCATGCTACGCTCAATATCTCTATTCTGACCCCTGAACCCAAGAACTATCGCTTTCAGCCTAAAGGTGTTGCTGATACTTTTAATCAATTACTTTTAAGTGCCCTTTTCCCCAGAGATTGCTCCCATTGCAATCAAGCATTTACAGTTCCTAATAACGTGTAAGCTCTATATGAATCTGCTGGCTTACCAAGCTTTGAGGTAGGAATAACTCGCACTGAGTAATGTTTGCATCAGTTTGTGCTCCCATCCATTCATCATTTAGTTCAAATGATGGGAATCCACCATCAGGAAATCTTGAGTCAGTTTAACTTGTCACAATAGTTACACTCCTACCTTTTAGAATTCTACAACTCGGCTTCTTTGGTTGTAAAAGATAACTATGAGGCCATTCTTAAGAACTGCACATAACTTATCTCTACCTGAACCCAACTATCTTAACTGGACGTGGGAATGGCTAGCCTTCTTTGCGAGGAAGTAGCTAACTGATTTACTGAAACTACCACGATTATCCAGAGTTGGTTGCAACAAGCCATCACCAATCTCTCAGGCCAAATTAATACTTTTATCAAACAAACTTTAGAATGATTGAACCAAAAAACAGCACTTCAACCAGCGTTTGATGTCTCAGGCGTGCACGAAACTCCAAGGCCTCCTGACCCTGTAGGTCTCCCAGACCCCTCAGGGAGTGGGGATCAGTTGGTCCTGTAGGGGTGATGGGGCCCCTGGTCTTGATGGGGGTGAAGGGCCACCTGGGCCACCTGGCCCCCTGGCTATGGGCATCCTGGTCCTCATGGCCCCCGGGCCTCCTGGCCCTCCTGGACAACCTGGTCCCCCTTGGCCAACCTGGGCCCCTAGGCCTTCTAAGCTGACTGTGCATTTACTTTTACCCACCAGAGGATACTTCCCTAAACATCTGCCTTCATGCTCAAGAACAAGATTTTAAAAATATTGCCCAAAACTGCTGGCTTTATTGCTCTGGAGAACCTATTGATCCAAACCTTACTGTTGATGCAATTAAGGAAGGGTTAGACAACACTTACCATCTTTAAGATTTCCACACCTCAGATTTAACTCATCAAAAATAAAAAATCATTAGGTTGGAGCAAAAGCAAATAATGAGCTTCAATCTTTAGTTCAAAAATAACATGTCAAAATGGAATCATTATGAAATGAACTTCAGCAAAAAGCTTCTACTAATTCCCTAATTGCCCAAATTGGGGCTCTTCAAGATGATCTGAACAGTTTTTGATAACAAGCTGATTTAAATAGAAACCTTGTGCCTTCTTCCAAATCAGAGCTATCCAAAATTAATTAACTAACCCAGTGGGAGTTAATGTTATTTTGGCTCCCATAGGAACTACTTTTAAAACTTCTTTTAAAGACAAGTTCACCCCTGTGGAAGGAAGTATTGAATCATTTCTTTATATTTTTGAGAGCATGATGGAGAAAGCTCCTAACTGTCAGAAAGTTAAATACTTATCCTCTTGCCTTAGTAGATCCGCTCATGAAATCATGGTACCCCACCTAATGCAATGCAATACTTGGACCAAAATTAAGGCTGCACTTATTAAGAAATTTGGAAGTGATCCTACCTTGGCAAATCAGAAACAGGCTTTTATGAGTATAAAGTTAAGACGTGGAGAATCCCCCGCAGAGTTTGCTGCTCAGTTCTACGCTGAAGCTCAAGCGATAATGACCAATAACCGCCTTACACTTGATGATGCAGTTGCTGCCATCCTGTCTGCTTTAAAGTTAAACATGAAACTCCACCTCCACATGACTTAGTGAAACGCAACTTTACTTATATCTTAGATATTAAGCAGGCTCTTCTTGAAATTCCCGCCTCTGTAGTTAATGCCACCCCTGCTTCTAATTCAGCCTCCAGCCCTCAAATTTAAGTGGTGAACAACAATGAGTCTGGAAAAAATTGTGCTCAACCTAACTGCACCTATTGTGGCCATTGCAACCACACCATTCAGCATTGTTGGACAAAAATTGCTGATGAAAAAGCAAAAGAGGGGTCAGCATAGGGAGAGAGGCTCCTAATGCTGACGACTTCACTGCACCTCAAAACCAATCAGCTTATACTATTTTCACTGACTTTGTTGGCCCTAGTGATTTGAAGAGGAAACTCCTATTGAGCTTTCAGTTGACAATAAACCTAGTGATATTTCCTCTTATCCTCTTTCTAAGCTTGCCCCTAAAACTATATATTCTATCCCAGCCCGCGGGGAGTGATGGTAACCTGTATTGAAGCGGTTGTCCACAAAGTGAAGGTTTTCACTATTGTTGACTCTGGTTCCCCTATTAACATTATCTCTTTTTGACTAATTGGAAAAATTAATATTCAGCCTGTCTTACCCATTAGTTAGAATATGGGACAGCTGGTACTACATATGCTCAAGCTTTTGGTGCTTACTCTCACTTGCCCTTGAAGTTAAGTGGTCTACAGCTCTCTGTCCCTGCTTTAGCCCTGAATAATTATAGCTACGACCTCCTATTAGGCACTCAGTTCATTATGGAACGTGCTGCTATTAACTTCAAGGATAACTTTATTTCTATACTAGGATACCACGTTCCATTACTTTAACTTCTGCTCTTAAGGAAAAAGGGAAGCGGAAGTTGAGGACGTGCCTGCTCAAATCTCCTGCCATGGTCAAGCATTTAGAATATCATGTGCTGGGGTCTAAAGTTACGTTACCCCCACCTATGGTTGAGGCTGAGGATGGGATGCCCTTACATTCTCCCCACGTCATTACCATACCTCCACAGGCCCAAATCCTGGTGGACACTGTAGCTCAGTTGGTTCCCCTCCTGATCACTAGCTCAAGATTTCTAGTTTACCTAACCCATCAGTATTTAAGGCTATCCCTGTCCAGGGGTTTTAGGTCCAGACTACCAAGGCACTGTCACTGCTCTTCTAGCCAACCTCTCTCAGTCCCCTAAAGACATTGAGCTAAATCAACCAATTGCTTATATTTGCCTCTTGCCTTATGACCAGGTGATGGGGATCATGAAGTTGGGACCCTCTTGACTTTGGTTTAGAGGAGCCCCCTGTTATTTCTGCAGTGCCCGTGAAAATTGGTTCTGATTTGTCAGCTGAGCAAAAAGTGGCTGCAGAAGCTTTGATTGACAAGTATTCAGATATCTTCTCCTCAGGCCCCCATGATTATGGCCATATGCAAGGTGTAGACTATCAGGTCAATACTGGAAATTCTACTCCTTTCCGCTCCTGACCTTATTAAAAATCAAAAACTAAATAAGACCAGGTCACCCTCAAAATTAAAATAACTGCTCAATGCTGGCCTCCTTCAACCCTCGCGTAGTCCCTGGTCCTCCCCTCTCCTATTGATTAAGAAAAAGGACTACAGCCATTGTGTTGTTATGGACTATTGACAGTTGAATTCTATTACTTGTAAGGACAGCTACCATTTACCCCTCATTGACTTAATTTGCAATCCTTATCTGAAAAAATATAAAAATTATTTGAGGTGGGTTGAGCTTGGGACAAATATATCACACCGAGAATGTTTTCTAGCCAGTACAGGTTTTGAACTCAAAACCTGCACTAGAGGTGGAAGCAGTTTTACCCACTCGGCTAACCACCCTTTGCAATACTTATCTGGCTCACAATATTTTTCTGCGATGGACCTAGCCAGCAGCTACTGTTAGATTGATCTCTCCACTGAGGATCATGACAAGTGTACCCTAATCTCTCATGAGATGTTGTTTGAGCCCACCCGTATGCTGCAGGAGTTTTGAAACGCCCCTGCCACCTTCCAACGGGCTATGGACCAGTTGTTTGGGGACCTTAAACTCATGTGTGTTAGTCTACCTCAATGATGTCACCATCTTCTCTCAAATTTTTACAGATCATCTCAATCATCTTCAACGGGTATTCCAGCAGATATGCGAGGCCTCCTTGAAACTGAACCCTTCAATATTTAATTTTTTTTTAAATGAGAAATGAAATTTATAGGGCACAAGGTGAAGCGGCAAGGTATCCTCCCCATCCCAGATAAGGTCCTTGCCAACAAATGCATGCCCATTCTAAAAATTTTTACAAGACATCCAAGCCTTTCTGGGAATGGTGGGCTACTTCCATCAGTTTATCTCTCACTTTGCTGACCTTGCCAAGCACTTAGTTGAACTCCTACAAAAATGTGTCCTTCTTTTTGGGCCCTGAACAGCAACAGTCTTTTGATTCCCTACTCACTGCCTTATTATCAGCCCCTGTCTTATTACATCCTCACTTTGAGCAACCTTTTTTCTCTTCACTGATGCCAGTAACACTGCTGTGGGCACTATCCTTTCCCAGTTAGACACAGACCAATTTGACCATCTGGTTGCTTATTTTAGAAAGATATTAACCAAAGCAGAGTGGAATTACTCAGTAACTGAATGTGAGTGCCTGATAGTTTTACTTGATATAAAACACTTCTGCACCTATTTGTATGATAAACATTTTACAATTATTACCAATCATGCTTCCCTCCGTTGGCTTTATCAAATGGGTGATCCTGATGGGAGGTTAGCTCGCTGGTCCCTCAGGCTCCGAAAATTATATTTTACTATAGTTCACCAAGCCGGCGCCATTCATCAAAATGCGGATGGATTATCCCACCACCCTATTTTACATGTAACTATCCCAGAAGAGGATCAACTTTATGAGCTTCTCCCTCACCCTGAGTTATGGCATCAAGCATCACCAGATGTTCAATATTGAATAAAAAAGATAGCTGCTAACACTAAAGTTGTCAATGGATCTTTAGTAAAACAGGTTGGAACCTCTTTTCTGCCCTATCTCCGCCCTTCACTCCATACTGAAACTATCATGGAGGACCATAAAACCCTTGGGCATGGGGCTATAAATAAAACCCTTGAGTGGCTAAAAACCAAATGTTACTGGAAGAATATGGCCAAGTCAATTCATGATGTTTTGGAAACTTGCTTAACCTGCTGCTCCCAGGATAAGTTAATCCTTGCTTTAAACTTGAGCTTGTAGCCCCAGGGGCCCCTTTTGATACTGTTAGCATTGATGTCATAGGGCCATTGCCTGTTGCTATCTATGGCCATCGCTATATTATCCTTGCCATTGATATCCTAACAAATTGGATTGAGGCCACTTCAGCTCCTCATGCTACTGCCAGAGCTACCGCCCTTTTCTTATATTGTCAAGTATTCTACAATCATGGTTGCCCATGGGTACTCTATCAGACAATGGCTCTAATTTTTCTTATCTACATTTCAGGAATTAACTTCTCTGCTGGGTACAAAGCACATCTTCATAACACCATATTACCCAGCCACCAATGGCATGGTAAAGCGTGCTAATGGCACCTAATTTTTATTCTAAGAAAGTTGGCCACTTCTAATTTTGTGCATTGGAATGATTTTCTCCCTAGCGCCCTGTTGGACTATCGAGTTAGCTACCAAATTATAATTAAGATGTCTCCATTCCAAGCCCTATTTGGGCATGAGCCGCTGTTGCCTTCCAGCCTTCACCCTATCCTCGAATTAGCTAATATAAACAATGTAGAGCTTACCCTTTGATGGGTAACTTATGAGATCATATGTCTTCAAGCTATGGCCAATGAAACTATAAAAAATACCAATTTTAAAGAAGAAGTTCAAGCTAATGAGACGACCTACGCTCCCTGAATATTCTTTAGGAGATTTTGTTATATTCTACAACCATTGCCTTGGGGTAGAAACCACAAACTTGCTACTACTTGGTCTAGCCTAATCAGGTAATACACCACAAAGGGCTCATTACTATATTGCTGCTAATGGTACTGGTACTGTAGTTAATCACTTCCGTAGCCATCTTCTATTCAAGTTATATCCCCTCAGCAAAATCTTGAGGGTGGTGTTGTTGGGATTCGACCTGCTCCCACTCAGCCCAATACAAATTTCCCTACCTTTGATACCTCTCCAAAAATTCCCCTAACCTCATTGGAGCACTATTCTCTGCAATCTAACAAATTTTTCAAAAGTAAGACTGCCGTTGAATCTTCACCTGATTAAAGTCACGGTGCTGAAGATCTTGCCGGTGGAGGATTTCATTACCATGAAAGAAATAGGACAAAGACACATAATATAAATATTCGCTCCTTTAACTGAATAAAGATACATTTTTACCTCCTTTTTGATTTTGATTTCACATACTTAAAAAGCCTCTTTTTAGCGAGCTCCTCTCTGGACATTGGTATCATGATCACCAGTTTTATTATAATAGGTCTCTCATCACCTATTCCTAAGCTTACAGCAATTCACTAGCCCCTACGTCTAGGATCTCCAACTTTCCCCACTATCAACTCTCTGTTGGACAATTTATACCAACCATTTTGGTATGCTTCAGAGGAATGACTACCCTCAACTACCCTATCCTAACAACCACCAAAGGTTGTCATGCTCTTAATTATTAAGTTTCTGAAAGCCCATAAGCACGTTAGGTTCACTCAGGTCCCCATCAGTGGTGCTCCCCCTTTTCAAAGAGTGAAGGATAGTGTAAGACTGGGGAAGCACCCCCTGCATCTTAATTGCAAGGGATCCCCATTCTGCACAAAGAAGAAGTGAGAAAAGCAGCCATCCCTTTTGTGACCCAGGGCGATTTGGCCCATGCATTGGACAAGAGGTGAGTGATGGCATACCCCGCAAAGGTTCCTCCTTTACCCCTTACATCACCACCAAAGAGTTGATGCAGCAGATCAGTGGGTGTATGTGGAGGTGGCAACAGTGAGGAGCCACCGCCAGAGGGAATATGGTGGGCATCTCTTAGATAAAATTTTTTAGGTCCCATTGAGGGGGCCTTTGAATTAAATGAAATGATATCCAATGGAATTGAGCTGTCTGCGGTACAATTAGGTTTGAAATCTCGCCTGTGCTTTTCCCTTCCACCAGAAGAGGTGGGACCAACCCCAGAAGGTTCAAGGGCAGAAAATCCATTTGTTACCCAATGGGATTGCCCCTATGTGGCCTGGCTATGGGCACAACCACCACCTGTCAAATGAAGCATCGCCAACTACCAAGCAGAATTGCACTGGGAGGGGAAATTTAATGGCAAACTTTTAGTGAGAGTCGGTTGGCCAACAGGAGATTAATATATGGCGTTAGATTTAGGTGCAAGATCCCAATTTGTCAAAATTAAATGAGTCCATGCTACCCTCTGTTCATACATAGTAGATTTATTCCTCAAGCCCCTAGCATTTAAGACATCCATCCCCACAGATACAGTTGTGAGTCAATCTTTCAATTTCGTTTAATAAACAAATTCCCACTCAAAAAACCCCAGTTTAAATTTTATCACTTTTATAGTCACCACCTACCAGCTGCCAAATTACCTGAGGTATGCAACGACTGGGCCTTAATGGCCATCATCACCACGTTGATGCCCTCTCTCCTCATATGGCGATTCTAATTTAGTGGCCTGCTGGGGATGTCTCCACTTTTGGACGCCATCTGACGCCAGGTTGTAACTTTTCTGTGTAAGTTATTTTTCTCAGTTGACGAATTTTTGTGACTTCACTGCATGCTCAACAACCTGTGGCAGCACTGTGAATTTAGGCCCTCATAGGCCCAAAAGAAATAACAGCCGCGGAACCTGTGGCTAACATGGAAGCCACAGCTTGAATTTTGATAGGTATGGTGGTAACAATGGCCATCACTGACCATCCCACAGTTGATTATCTCCCTAACTGTTATTAGGTCATATGGGCTATTCACCCAGCATTTTTGTTTGCCTTCTGGGTATTCATGCGCCCTGACTGCAGGCTAGTCTCAATTTACTTAGACAGTTCCATGTTACTATGACCTCACACCACCCCAGCACTACTTAACTTATCCCCCTGTGTGCTCACATCTCTGCAGTAACAGACCATCTCTTTTTGGGCTGATGTCAAAAACTTTGGACATTATTTACATCTTTTTTTAAAGTTAGATTATTTAAAAGTCTTTCACCATATTGCTCAACCCACTGCACCTACACTAATTCTGAGACCACGCTAGTGCCATATGACTGGGTAGTTTTGCTATTGCCTCCAACCCAGATCACTTTATTGATGGGCCAACAAAGAAATCAGTCTTTACCAAATCCTCCATCCACAAACGCCTACCCAAATTATATCCTTTCAATCAGAATCAGGCTTAAAACACCATGCATTCCAAAACAACTCCACATTTTCCTAATATCACCCACTATTTATAAAAGATCTGACCACAACAACCAAAAATCTATGGTTCCTGTTGGAAGAGTTAACCAATCAGGTGAAATCTTCATAGATGGCCAGTATGACCTAGATTAGTTTTTAGATTTCAATTTGGATAAACCTCCAAACTAGACAATATGTCCCTAAACTCAATGTCATCCCATATTAAAATGACCACCTGCTTGCCAAAGTTTCAGTGGCCTCACTCAATAGTCACTTAATGCACACAGCATTTGTTAAGTCTGTCTATGTGTTCAAACGAAAGATTTAACAACCCAAAGTCCCATTGATTTTCCTGCTGCCATGTGTGAAAAATCATTAAAATGGCTAACACAGCCATTGATTCTGGTAGATTTATTGCCAAGCGAAAGAATTCTCTTATAATACCGAAATTATCCATAAAATATTGACAGATTTTCCCACCTCCCTAATAACCTCATTCAAACTGGGCATCACATTGCAGAATACATTGAGGCTTCAATAAAGGCTAATATTGTCAACCTTAATTAATTAAGAAACACCATTCTCCACTACTCACAGATGCAACTATGCCCTTGCTCTACACATTTATCTACCTCATCAATTCTGCACCCAATGCAACTGAACCCAAACAAGAGTCGCCTGACAATCTCTCCCCCCAACTACCATGGTTAGTTAGCAGAATGACACCTTCCCACCTGGTTAACTTTAATTTTTTTATCCTATTTTGATTGCTTGAGCATCTTAGTCCAATTTATTTTATTTTATTTTATTTTGCTTTATTTTATTTTATCTTTTGTTTGTTATAAGCCAATCAATAATTATGTTTCCTGGCCAGCTTACCTTATGTAAATTAGATTTTAGTATATTACTTCCATATAATTGGCAGAATAAAATATCTGAAAACTAATTTCATAATTTTTACCCTTTCCAGTTGTATAGCTTAATCTTTGTCATCTATCTATTTAACTGAGGTAAGCCGACCAGGGGATGGACATTACCAAACTAACAACTAAAACTAAAACTAACATAACTAATTGATTCAAAAAAAACGCCCAAATGAGCGGATTGAATGAAACACACCAAATGAAAAAACCAACCAGGTGGGCAACAGAGACCGCTTATCCCTCCATGGCGGAAGGGGAGGGGGGATCAGGGGCTTATCTTCAGCAGCAGCTTCCTCATCCCAGAGTAGGGTACATGTCAAGGCAGATAGCAAGGGCGTTGGGGCATCAGCAGCATGTGTAAAATGTCTCAATGATTGGTACTTCCAAAAATGCCAACTACGAAAATGGCAGTGGTATATTCAGCTAAAGCTTTTTCAGCTTTAATGTGGGCATATGATAGTTCAAAAAATGTGGCAATATTGGTTCAGGTAATCTTAGCTTTCAGATTCCATGCAACAGTTACCACTTCTGGATAGTGTCGTTGACATTTTTGTGCAAATGATTCATATTAATCTTACTTTTTGGAGTAAGATTTATGGGGATAACAGGAGGTGGAATTCCTCCTGTGAGCGTCGCCACTTATTTGGTGGCAGCTTTGCGGAGGGATGACAATCTTGTGTGGCAGCTGCTTCTACTGCAAGCTGATGGTCACTGAAGTTTGATTTGGAACTTGGCTGAGGGGAATATAGATGAGGGGGGAATTCTGCGTCCCTTTCTGCATTACAGAACAGTTGACTTGCAGAGATGGTTCTTCAATGATATTATCTGATTTGTAGATTTCAGCCAACAACTCCCATGGGTTCTGGTTGAATTGAATTGGGGAATCGGCGTATGGTTGAGTATTAGTTGATTCTTTGGAGGATGCATGGGATTGAACTGAATCCAATCCTGTGCTTGATTGGATGGAGCGTTTGTGGCACTGGGGAGAGGAGGTGGTGTGATTGGTGGCTGCAGGTGCAGCTGCAGCAATTGGCTTTGGGGGAGGGGAGGTAGGATTGTACCCCATGCCAGAACTGGCGCAGGATGGGCGGCAGATTGGGGGTCAGCAGGTGAGAGATCTGATCCATTGGAAGTAACTAAGGAGGGGACTTGCGTTTTGAGTGGTCCAACTTGAAACAGGATGGACAGATCGTCTGCCCACCCTTTATGTGGGCCCAAAACGGATGGTTGAGGGCAGAAGGAATGATGGTGCGAGGGGGAATTAAAACAGCAATTTTACTAAATTCAGAGCTGATTGTGGCATATGCCTGAGGCCCAGCGAGGCGTGTGGCCCCATTTGGGACCACAAATTGTAAGATGGGGTTGGAGCCATAGGCTGCCAGACCGTCCATCAGCTCCTGGTGGAGCACTTCAGGGGGAGGTGGGTGGGCAAACCAGCAAACTGAACACCAAAGTGGTGTCCACTGGGAGCTAGGTCCAAATTGTGGGAAGAGGGGTACCCTGGAATACCAGGGGCACAGTTGCCGCAGTGGCAGCGTCAGCCTCACAGGTGAAGCTGAGGTCAAAATATCCCTTATAGGGGCAGAAATCAATAAAACTGGTGGGAATCATAACCACCTGTGCCATTTTGATAATGGCTTGGTCATGGTACGGGAAGAGTTTCCCATATTCAATCATTAGGCTGTAGTGCATGTTGCTCAAGGGGAGCACCAGGGGGCAGCAAGGTACCACTTGGGTACAAGCAAGGTAGGCGTCAAGATTCTTGGGAGGAACGAATTGTCCCAGGGGTTTGGTATGACTGGGTGAGCCAGTCTGAGCACATTTTCCTGCTGGATGGAAAACAGCGGGGGGAGTTTTGCTGCTGCCCCACACTGGAGCAGCTGGCGGAGAATCCAAGGGCATCAGAGCGATACTACAGCATGCAATTGAAATTACTTCTTGTTTTTCATATAATTTGCTCATAAGGTTACACTGAGCGGAAAGAGAGTTAATCTTTATCATCTAAATATCAATAATTATATTAGTTTTTTACAGAAAAAGGTTTTATATTGGTATAATTTGACTATAAAGTAATACTAAACTAATAACTCTGTAGGAATGCAAACATATAACATTATCCTGTGTGTTATTTAGTTATTAGATAAAACCTTAATTTGATCTAGTAACAAATAAAAGATAAAACATTTTTGCTTAAAACCTTTGGCAAACCCTGTTTTTATAAATTTGGCTATTTCTATAGTTTATGGTTAGTCAAGTTAAAAAGGTTACAATCATAAAGGTTTATTTTATATTTAAATGATATACAATTAAGTTTTACTTGATAAAAAATATCTAACTTTTTTAAAATTATTGTTCTGACAGCAAAGTGTCATGAATAATATATTATAAAGCAAACATAGCATGTAAATGTCAAAAAAAGTTCCATTTTGCCTATATTGTTCATTCTAAGAGTGGTAAAGTAAAAATGGTAAATGGGCTTTAAACATTACCTCAATTATATAAGAGTTCTTTTTAACATAGTATATAGAGGTTGGTGGTAGCTGGCTATGTGGTTGAAAATTCTCAATTAGCAACTTGGTAAGAGAAGATGTAAACAAGGTCTTCATGACCAGAATTAAGAAATCGTTTAATAAAGATAGCGTGATAAGTTGAATTTGAAGTTCATTCAATCTTTCTAAATATAACTATATGAATTTGTGGAGCTTAATATATCAGCTGTAGCAATATTGTAAGAATTGTGAACTCATGGGGTGAGATTCACCTTTTAGTATATCTCAAATACAACAACAGTAATTTTAATTATTGGATTTTCTACAATCAAGTAAGTTGAAAGCTAAAATAATTTTTAATATATAATTTTTGGCCTTCACTTATAGCTTACTAAGTTATATCTTGAACTTTGAGTTTAAATTGTGACTGACTTAGATGTATCCCTACATCCATCACCTTCTGAAATATTTCACCAGTAATCTTTGATCATTTAGTGTTTTCTTTTTAGAATATTTTTTAGAAATTTGGATAGTGGTTTACTTTAATTTTTAGGGACCTAAAAACAACTATATGCATATACAATTTACTCATCTTTACCTTGACCTTTACTATTTTGTTAATAGTGCCTCTTGCCCTTTTTTAATTTAGTGCAAAGTCATAATGTGAGAGCTTTTCCTTACATTAAAACGCAGTTATGACCCTCTTACTCATATGTTGTTGATTTCATGGTCTGGGATAATGTGATAAGTTAATTTTTGTTTTAAAAAAATCACTAGGAAATTAGAAAGCATTTATTTTTTCAATATAGAACTTTTACTCATGACCTAATACTTTAAAACTAGCATGAACCTTGAATTAACCTTAAAAATGATCTTCCTTAACTCACACTGTTACTCTTATTACCTTTAATTGACAATCAGGATAAATCCTGAACCTCTGACAGTAAAACTTCTATTAGATAATGAACTGTTAATAAAGCTGAAAAGTATGATAGCAACAAAAAGTAGATTCTATTAGGCAAAAGTTTTTCCAGTGAAAAATATTGAGATCAAGCATATAGAAAAATAGAAATTCTGGGTTTAGATAGAAAAATAATAGAATTTAACTGAAAATCATCAGTTGCATGACAATAGCCAGTTTTTGTTTTATCTTAGTTTTATGAGAATTAGATATCAGTTACCTGATTCTATCTGATTTTCTGGTTTTCCATTAAAGTTTTCTTTTATATCCCATAGTTTACTTCTTAGTTCTCTTACTAATTCCTATAAACCACATGACTCTAGGGGCTTTGTGACTCTTTGAGTGCCACTGGTTATTTTGTGATAGTTGATAAGTCTCCCAATTTAGTAATAAACAAAATCTTGTGACACCGTTTGTCTATCAAGAAATGTCTTGTTTTTTGAATCAAGTTAAAAAATATAGAATTTTAAAATTATCAGATATCACATAAGTATGTCCTTTTTTGTGGCTATAAATTAATTTTGGTCAATATAAGCTATCAAATTACATAATTTATCATTGGCAACAAAAGATAGATTAAGTTGTTGGCAGCTATAAATTTGTTTTTGACCATTGTTGGTAGCTATAAATAGATCTTAGTCGTTACCAGTGGCTATTAAATATTACTAATTTTGGTGCTTTAGTATTTATAAATTTATTGCAAGAGTCTTTTTCAAGGGTGAGTAATATCCTAACTTTTGATCTTTAACCATCATTATACTCCAAGACAAAAACTTTGAAAAATACTAATGTTAAGAAAGGCTCATATAGGGTAAATTCCCAATCTATAGAAAGACCCCTTTAGATATTCCAATTTATATATTTTCTATGTTTGTACTAATATTATAACTAGCCAGAATACAAAACAAGGCTCACTTAACAAAGCCAGAAATCAAAATAATTTATGAAACTTGAAGCCCCTTGATAGAATTTGACTTGTCTAAGTTTCTGACAACAAAGTCTTCATATACCCCCTGAATGCTGCAATAATTTGACAGCCACTCACAATGGTGTCATAGGATGCATCAGTATATATATCAGTTAAAAAAAGAATGATCATGACGTTGCAATTAATGTCCCAAGGAGACCACTTTTATATTTTTTTTTCTAATGCAGATGATGTAATAAATGCCGAAGCCTTGTTTAAAGGGAGGTCCAGTTTCATATGTTTCCAAAAAATGAGTATATTATCAAATTGGGAATTAAATTACTTTTGATACATCATTTAACTGAGATGATCAAGATACCTTAAGAAGCTACAAGAGCTACAGGGATCACAGGAACAATATGAGCAGGAGTTATTCTCAGAACAGCAGACAAACATTCATAGATAACCAAGAGTTCTACAGTATAATCTCCAGAAGAAATCTGAGAATTAGAAATAATCAGGGAATTGGAATCCACCGATCCTGAAACTAAGTTACAAATACAGTCTTGCTTTATGAATAGAAATTGACTTGAGATAAATAAAAGCCTAATTTTTTTTAATTTGAGGTAGGTCAACCTTGGGACAAATATACCACACTGAGAAATTTTTTAGCCAGTACAGGTTTCAAACTTGAAACCTGCATTAGGGTGGAAGCAGCTTTACCTGTCAGGCTAACTACCCTTATAAAAGCTTAATTTAATCATCTAAAATCCTTTAAATACTATGTATACTTTCCAAAATTTAATAGTAATTTAATATTTTTAATAACTCTTCTATAGTGTGTTTATTTTGTGCTAAAAACTCCAAACATAGAATTACTGTCAAAAGTTAGGACTTAGCCTTGTTGTTGTGAGCAGAGGCTGAGAGGAGCTACGGTATTCTTAGGAAAAAGCCATTGACACATATTATTGCCTGGCTTCAACATGATTGGACACTCTTGAAAACATGAGTAAAAGTCCCATGTATATAAGAAAAAGACCCTTCAAATTACTGGATGTGCATCCTAAGAAGAAAGCAAGTATCTTATTTTATGTGGCTCAACTCTTACAATCAGCACCCCAGAGCAAGCAGGACACCTTAGTAAAAACTAGTGCTCGCTACAGGGGGGCACCACCAAGTAATTGTAAAGAGTTTTACGATGCTACCATGAACATTGTACCTATATAGTAACTTTTAAATTATAGAGATATGAGAGTATGTAAAATTTTCTTAGAGAGTTGAAGCAACAAGTTCTGATTTGTTGATCGAGTTAGGATGAGTCAGACCACCAGCAGTGTAAGAAAGTGTTAGAGATCTGGCACTAACTCAGTTGAAAGATAAAATGGATTTTCTTTAGAAAAAGAGAATGATGAAAATGTAATAAGTTTATGAACTATTGTTACCAAGAAGGAAATCCACAAAAACCAGTTGGATTGTAAGAAACAGGATTTGGACAATATGCGTATCAAATGATTTCCACCCCTAATAATGCTACTTACTTTGGGAGAACGTACTATTATTACTAGTACACCAGTGATGGGTTTACATCCTGCCTGATAAGTTGAATATTAAGAAGTTCCTAATTTCTACCATGCTTCAAGGTTAAGTCACGCATGGTGAGGGAGCTGTTGTATTTCCATGACCATCTTATCCAGTTTTAACTCAACATTGGAATTGTTTGACACCTGTCTAATCACCAATAATTGTTTGGAAATTATTGCCTATTGATTACAAATTGAACTCAATGTCAGAATTTAATGCCAATGTTGATACAAATTAATTTTTAGTTGAGTGCAATTTCCAACAATGTTTTTATGCTAAATTTCATGTTAATAAAATAGCTAATATTTGAATTTCTTACTTGGATCAATTATACTAAGGCGCTGACTGATTATGGTGGGTTTCTGGAGCTACCAAAGCATTATAACGCTCGTTTTTAATATAGGTTGTAGTTTAAACTAGGCAATGCAGCCTGCTGTAAATGGGGAATTTTGTTCCATTACTTGTCTATGGTCACTATCTTGTAAAAATCAAAATATGAGGTTTGACTAAGGCGTTGAATCCACTATTTCAAGTCAGTCCAGAAGGGTTAAGTTATCAAGCAATGAAGCCACTTTTATTGAGATGCTAACCAAAGGGTTGAGCACCAAATTTCACTATATAAACCCCTTGTATTTTAATAAAGAAAAATAATTGAACATCTATTTATTTATTATATTCTATTTATATTAAAGATCTTAATGGATTAGTTGCCCTAGTATATTTACTTAAGAAACCAGTATGAGTACCCCTGTGTGATTGAAACCACTTATAAATAAGACTTGGCTGGCTAGTTGTTTCATATAACTAGATTTCTCAATTATTCTTACATAAAAGTCAGAGTTTTTACAGTAAGCTTATTGATAAGTTTACATCTGGTGCTCAATACAGGGTTAGTTGAGTCTTTTTGAACCAATTGAGGGACTAGAATTATTCACTCTCATAATGTTCTTAAAGAGCAAGGTCCCTAGGTTCTGGAAGGAGCTGAAGACCAGCAACAAAATTTATTTTATTGATAATAAAATCTGACTAAACAAAAGCTGAATAAAGGATTACAAAGTCAGAACAAGAAACTAATCTTGTTATTTGAACCAATAATGACCTATACAGGGAACCCAATCTTAGAGAAAGCACACACCAATGTTACAAAGGAACTATTGCTGTTAAAGGTAACATTTGAAACCAAAGTTGGGTTAAAGTGCCTGCTATTGGAGAAACATTCTCAACTCTCAAAACAATAAAAATGGATTTTACAAAATGTACCTGCTCTCTAAATAGAGTCTAATATGGGCAACAATAATTTATATGACAAAGAAAACAATGTGGGAATCATAAAACCCTCATAGATATATGTCTGGCCCTTTTGCCGCCAACTCAAAAATTCACCCAATAGCACCAGACTTTTAAAATTTTAACCAAATTATGGTTCTTTTCAATTTTAAACATTGTGATTTATTTAATGGGTGCTGTTGCCTATTGATTTATCTAACTAAAAGGTTTTTAATCTTGATAGTTATTCCTATGAATTCAATTTTTGATTAAATTGATCAGACAATTGCTGTCTAACTTCTTAGTATTGACCCTATAAGTAAAACTATAAAATTATGAATTCTTCTTTATATCAACCAAAGGCAATTTAAAACTACTTTTTCTAGACTTAATGAGTGTTAGACATTTGCCCACCCAGCTGAATGATAAGAATGTTTTAGGTCAAATTTAGCTGACGAGGGGAAATGTTGGCCATTTACAATTTTCTAAGGTTATTATTAGTTTGGTTAATAATGATAAAATGCAAAAGTCGAGGAAATTGGCCAAAAGTCCCTGGCTGATTCTCAGTGGAACCCCATTAATTGGGGTAACACTAGTTCAAAACCTCTACAGGCATCAAATGTAAAATTCAACAGTCAGATTACTCTGACCTCACCATAGACCATGGGGAAATCATTGAAAGGCACTCCCCTGGCCCCAACGAAGTCCTCCAACGCACCTGCGTGGGTACCCCCTTTTTATAGGCTTGGCGGGGGTCCCCCAAGGCGCAAGAACTTTCTTGGGCAGTGATTGGCTTAAAATCATAAAAACGTTACCTCACAGGTACATTTGGACCAATCATAATTCTTCTTCCTTTGTTCTGCTGCCCTGAAGCGAGTTCTCAAGTTATGATATGCTATTCCTTTATATTTCCTAATTCAGACTAGGTTAAGCTATTCTAAACATATTCTCAAATTCCCCTCAACCCTCAAATTACTTTAAATATCAAATAGTCAGACGTTGAGGATCATCATTTTTTCCCTATTGCACATATAATAAAAATCCTAATAAATCTAATTTTATTATCGCTATATATAACTTTTCTATTAAAAATTAATTTGTGGAAACCAGCTGGCAGAACGCACCAGTGAGCAAAATTAAACTGGTTATCCACAAAAAAATGGTGCTCACTACAGGGGACCCCTGTATAACCAGAATCATTGCTCTTGAGGAGCAACTTGCCAGTGCCTTATCCCATCTTAAAGAGTTGGAGCAGTGCCCTTTAAAACTCCCTCTAAAAGACAAATACACCCCTGGAAAAGGAAATATTGCTACTTTCCTGTACGTTTATGAAGCTGCCATGCATGGCACAACTTATAAACAAAAAATGCAACACATCCTTCCTTGTTTAAGCCGCCAAGCACAAGGGATGATAGTGCCTTACCTGGACCCTTTGTACACTTGGGCAGAGGTGAAGAATGCTCTTTTGGATGAATTTGGATCAAAGCAGAGTCTACTTAGGGAAAAACAGGCCTTTATGCGCCTTAGCATTTATGTGGGTGAATCACTCCTTGCTTTTGCTGAATGATTTTACCTCACTTCGCAAAGGCTAACAACCTCTAACATGCTCACCCTGGATGATGATATTGCCGCCCTGTTAACTGGGTTAGCTTTTCAGCCCTCTCTAGCCAGGCATATTATCTCAGTAAAACGCCATTTTCAAAATATCCGTGATCTAAAGGAGCGTTAGTAGATGTTACTGACTTCTATTCATGTGCAACAACCAAGGAAGATGAGGTGATCCCTCCAGCTCTCACTATTGAGGAGCTACCGCTAGTTGATCAATTAGGAGTAAGTCCTTCTGTGCCTATTCTCCTTACAAAGCCTGTTCCCTCTGTCTGACCTAAAAAGGTTATCATCCCTTCTTATGAATCAAAACCCTGTAAGGTAATAACAACCATCTGTCCACACCAGCTCACTAAAGCTGCTGTGCCTATCCCTCCAGCTAAGCTGGTAAAGGCGGGCCCTAAGGCTATTCAAACTCCTGTGGCCATCTCTCCCACCTCCATTGTGACCTTGTTAGTTGTTGAGAATACCCTTGGGGACGAATCTGAGGGGGTTATGATGATTTTGGCTACTATATAATTGGAGCCCCCGCAGAAGTAGAGGTTCCTGATTACTTGAACGCTGGAGGAGTAGATGAAGTCATCATTCCTGAGGAAACGTACCTCAGTCAAATCCTAGGGTGTCCACAAGTGACTGACACTGCCAGCGATGGTGATCAATTCTTAGCTGGCTTGATTCGACCTCTTCAGCGTGTTCATCCCTTACAATCCATCATGAATAACTACCCTGAGATGGCTAGAAAACTCACTTCCACCTTACGGCTCTAGGAGGTCTTAGCCTTGTCACCTAATTTTGGAGGGACCCTTACTAAGGTTGAAGTAGTCATTCAAAAAGGTTTGAATATTGGCCATCTTGGACACTGGCTCCCCAGTCAACGTGATCTCTACTAAGATTATCAGAAAGATAAAGCCAGCACCTGACTTGGAGTACACGCAAGTATTTGGAACTTCTGGCCCCAACAATACCCGTGCTATTGGGGCATATTCCTCCCTTCCCATACGAGTTGGGAAGCTTATTTTATCAGCCCATGCTGTGGCTTTAGATAACAACGCATATGATATGCTCATCGGCAACAGTTTATGATTGAGTATGAGAGAATAATCAACCTGAAGCAAGGTTATCTCTCATTACTCAACTATGAAGTCCCATTAGTCTTATCCAATAAAGACTCCAGTAAGCACGAATACTCTTGCCTAGTAGAAGAATCCCTTTTAGCTATACCTTTATCTTATACCACTTCTGGGCGTCACACAATGAAATTTCCTGATTCAGAAGATGCTAGGGAACAGTACCCCTTTTTATACTGAAGATGAGGTCGTGATCAAGCCTGGTGATCAACGAGTGGTTGACACAAAAGTCACACTTCATATCCCACGCCACTGTTTGTTGCACCTCATTAGTATTGAGGGCGTCAGTCCTTTGGAGCCTCAGGTATTTCCTGACATCCTTGACCCAGCCTACCAGAGGCCCATTATGCTGCTGTCGGGGAACCTCACCTCAAAAGACATAGTTGTGAAAAAAAACAAGGAGATTAGCAGAGGATTGTTAGTCCCTGTGGAGGACATTAGAAAAATTCAACCCTTTGGCTCTATGATAAATATGGGCCTGCCAACGGATAACCTGGTATGTACTTTACCCAACGTCCATATCTCAGGCGAGCTAACCCTAGATGAGCTGGAAAATGTTCACACTCTTCTCGATGATTATAGCAATATACTCTAAATCTAATAATGATTATGGTCATATGAAGGGCTGGTGCCATTCCATTGATGTGGGTGATGCCCATCCCATTTGGTCAAAATCTTACCAAAAATCAAAGGTAGAAGAACAGCAAAGGAGGACTGAGCTTCAGCAGTTACTAGACGCGGGGTTGCTAGTTCCTTCACAAAGCCCCTGGTCTTCCTCTCTCTTGCTAATAAAAAAGAAAAATGTCAGCTAATGGATAGTAATGGACTACCGCTAGTTAAATAACCTCACAAAAAAGGATAGCTATCCTTTCCCTCATATTGTCAATGCCTTGTCCCAAATCTCTGGCTCTAAGTTCTTTTCTGCCATGGACTTAGCTAGCGGCTATTGGCAAATGGATCTCTCCCCTGAGGACCATGAGAAATGTGCTCTCTTTTGTAGTGAGGGTCTCTTCCAACCAACCCAATTACCTCAAGCGGTGTGTAATGCCCCTGCGTCGTTCCAGCGCGCCATGGACCATATCATTCAGGACTTTAAGTTAAGTTGTGTCATCGTCTACCTCGATGACATCATTGTATTTTCAAAAACTTTCACCAAGCATCTTGATCACATGAAAGAGGTGTTTCAACGATTATGTAAGTCAAATACTAAGTTAAATCCTTCCAAATGTACCTTCTTTCAAAAGCAACTGGATTTCCTCGGCCATTCCATTTCTAAAAAAGAAATTCAACCAATTTAAGATAAAGTTGAAGCCATTTAAAAAATGCCACCCCTAAAAATTTATGGAATATTCAGGTCTTTCTAGAGATGATGGGATATTACCATCAGTTCATCCCTAAGCTTGCCCAGCTCAGTGAACCTCTGTCCGACTATTGACCAAGAACACTCCTGTTCAGTGAAGTGCAGAACAGAAGGCTACTTTTGAGACGCTGAAGCAACTGCTGCAACAACTCCCTATCCTACGGCACCCAGATTATAATAAACCCTTCATCTTATTCACTGATGCTTCAGACTATGCCTTTGGGGCCATCTTATCCTAGTTGGATGAAAACGGTGTAGACATCCTGTCTCTTACTTTAGTAAGATGCTGTCAAAGGCTGAATGTAACTACAGTGTCACGGGGAAGGAGTGCCTTGCTGTTCTGTTGGCTGTAAAGCACTACCGCCCTTTCCTATATGGAACTACCTTCACTGTGGTTACTGATCACGCATTTCTAAAATGGCTACAGAACTTGAAAGACCCTGCTGGCCAATTAGCTCTCTGGGCTCTAAAGCTCAGGCCTTATGACATGAAGATTGAGAACCATGCTAGCACCCAGCACATGAATGTTGATGGTTTGACTCAGCTGCCAAGTCTTCACTTGGATAACAGTGAGGCGGAGAGACTACATGATCTCATAATGACCCCCAATGACTGGAAAGATGAGGATGAGTTGGTACAGAAAATGTTAGCCCAACACTCCCATAACATCAAAGTGGAGAATGGGAAGTTGTATAAGAAGGTGGGAACAAGATGGCTGCCTTAACTTTGGCCTTCAGAGCATGTACCTGCTATCTTAGAAGCCCACTCCACTCTAGGTCATGGAAGGCCAAGAAAACTTATGAGTGGATTAATAATCTATTTTATTGGGACAAAATAATGGAATCTGTCATTGGTGTCTTGGAAGCCTGCCTTATATGCAAAAAGCAATCCGGATTCAAGACTAGGTATCAATATCAGCCAACTGCCCCCCATCAACCTTTCCACACCATTAGTCTGGATGTAATAGGTCCCCTCCCTCAGACTTCAAGTGGCAACCGATTTATCCTGGTAGCCATTGACCATTTCACTAAGTGGGTGAAAGCTGTAGCTCTTATTGCTCAAACGTCCAAGGCCACAGTTTACCTTTTTACATCAGAATATTTTCACTTGACTTGGATGTCCTCAAGTTTTACTCTGTGATAATGGAAAAACTTCACCTCCAGAGTAGTAAAAATCCTGGCCACCTCCATGGGGGCTCAACAACTTTTCTCCGCTCTATACAATACATCAACAAATGGGACTGTGGAGAGAGCAAATGGTACCCTGGTATCCATCCTATGAAAAATGGCCTCTTCTGATCCACTTCACTGAGATCAATACTTGCCCAGTGCCCTTATGGCTTACTGGATCAGTTATCATCAGATTTTAAAAAATGTCCCCCTTCCATGTCTTGTATAGGTGGGAACCTGGAATACCTGCTCTTTTAGTTAAAGATGTATTCTCCTCTAAAGTTGAGGAACATGAAAATATCATGCGCTGATTAGCTCAGCGCATCATCCAACTCCAAGCTGAGGCTATGACTAATCTAGCTAAGATGGTGACTAAAGAAGGGCAGGATGAAAATGAGCTCCAAAATCCCCTGCCTACATTCCAAGTGTCTGATATGGTCTTATACTACCATAACTGCATCACCCTAGAAGCGGTAAGCTTAGATCAATATGGGAGGGCCCCTTCACTATCACTTAAAAAGGGAAAATGAGTACTCTATTAAATCTTTAGCTACAGGTCACCATCAATCATGTATATGGCCTTTTCCTCTGACCTTAATCTCCCCCAACATTCTTAAGGGAGGTGTTGTTGGACATTTGCCCTCTCAGCTGAATGATAAGAATGTTTTAGGTTGAATTCAGCTGAAGAGGGGAAATGTTGGTCATTTAGAATTTTCCAATGTTGTTAAAAGTTTGTTTAAGAATAATAAAAATGAAAAAGTTGATGAAATCGGCCAAAAGTCCCTGGATGATTTTTGGTGGAACCCTATTAATAAGGGTAACACTAGTTCAAAATCTCTATGGGCATCAAATGTAAAATCCAATGGTCGGATACTCTGACCTCACCATGGACCATGGGGAAATCATTGGAAGGCACTCCCCTGGCCCCAACGAAGTACTCCAACGCACCTGTGCGGGGACCCCCCTTTTATAGGCTTGGCGGGGGTCCCCCAAGGTGCAAGAAATTTCTTTGGATGGTGATTGGCTTAAAATTATAAAAACTCTACCTCACAGGTACATTTGGGTTAATCATAATTCCTCTTCCTTCGTTCTGCTGCCCTGAAGCAAGTTCCCAAGTTATGATATGCTATTCCTTTATATTTCCTAATTAAGGCTAGGTTAAGCTATTCCAAAACATATTCCCAAAGTCCCCTCAACCCTCAAATTACTTTAAATACCAAATTGTCAGATGTTGAGGATTATTATTTTTTCCATATCGTGCATATAATAAAAATCCTAAAAATCTAATTTTATTATCGCTTTATATATAACTTTATTTTATTTTATTAAAAAATATCTGTGGAAACTGGCTGGAGGAATGCACCAGCGAGCAAAAATAAGCTGGTTACCCACAATGAGCTTAGAAATTTTAAATTTTAAACTATTTAATGTATCACCCATTTCCAGAGTATCAGGGACAAGCCCTAATAGCATTTAGTATTTCAATTTACCAGCAACTAATGCCAAGGTTAGATTGACAGTTTAATATTTCATATTGTCAGATTTACCGCCAACTGATGCTGAGAACAAATCTACATTAGATAATTATTAAGATTTATCAGCTACTAAATGGAAATTGTATTTGATTATTACTATTTTATACTTATATAAATTGAGAGTGGGTGTAAAGTGAATCAAACTGGGATTGTCAGCAAGTGGTGCCAATGTATTTTTTACTTCATTTTTATGAGGTTGTTGCCTCAAAAACGTGTTACATTTTCCTACCCTAGATCCAATTAAATCCTAGTGTAATGAAAAATAGTAATATCTTTTTCTAAAATTGTGATAATATAATATGCAGGCGAATGTTGAATTCTTATCACCATAATAATCCCACATCTCATGTCTATTAAAGTAGCATAAAGTTACCTACTTATATCTGTTTTGAGTTAATATGATCCTTGGAGCTTAAAAGTAGGCAAAAGGACCTTAAGGTATAGATGCCATGTGAAGCATCTAGGGAGTGTTGGCAATACCACTCTAATACCTAAAGCTACAAGAAATCCCCACATAGACTTATCTAACTGTCTATCTAACAATGAGGAACTAAAGGAGATTAGCCTCATTGGACTGGGATCTTTGAGGACAGATACTAGGCCATTCAAATAGGTGTAGATCTCAGTGCCTAACTCTGTAGTTGATAAACCAAGAAAAAATTTTGTCAAGTATGCTGAGTTGGAGCTGCTGCTGTGAACATGTAATGAAAGGTAGACAGTGAAGGCAAAATAGCAAGGGTAAGCAGGCTTCATACTGTTGACTTGACACACTAGCAGATTACCTAATCTGCAAGTTGCAAAATTTGCAACACCAACTAACATAGGGTCACTGGCCATGCTCCATGTACACAATTGACCTAGTGTCTACTGAAGTGTCTAGGGCTACCAAAAAAATTACCAATGTTCCACCAAAATAATGCTCTCTTATTTTTCAAAGTTATCTAAAATGACTATGTTTGGATGTAGTGAAAGCCAAAAAGTGATAATTATGATCAATTGTCTGGAAACAACCAATAGAATCTGGTGTTACCACAATTACAGGGTGACAATTGGTCATACCACGATGAAAATGCAATTAGCTAAGAACTTCATAGCTCTGAGTGGATTGATGACTGAAAGCAATTGTTATTGGGGATCTATATATGAGGATGAACCCTGGGAACGTTTGCAAGTCTGATTTTTCCAAGAGGATTAAATGTAAACTGGCACTAACATAATAAGAAATTTTAATGCTCCCATTGCTATGCAAAAGGTGATACAACTCTGTCAAGGTTTATACTGAGTGATGGTGTTGTCACATTATTTTTTTAAACTCAAGTGATCAATATACTGGGTCTCTTCCTGTAAGTCTTTCTAAAATTGATCACCAAAACTAGTTGGTGTCTCATCTTTTAGTCCACCTTTACCTTTGAGCCCCCAAATTTATCAGAACCAAAATACGCCTTCCCTTGACTTTGATGACTTGTTTAACTAAAAATGAGTACCATTGTACTCATTATACCAAATGTGCTCACTGATAATTGATTTCCAATTATGAAGCCATATTCTATGACTAAATAATCGAGTATAAAAATTTACTATTTATTTAACAAGATTTTTTTACCCAAAGTTTTGCTGTATTTTTGAGATCTTTTCCTGGAAGTAGATGAGACTATACAAGGTCTATAGGAAGCAGACCTCGTCAAGAAGAAAAAAGTCATAAGATCAAGAGGGTTAAGTAATTCTAGAAAAATACCTAAAAAGTAGTGTCATTATTGCGCACTACATTGTGGTGCTTGCTACATGGGACACATGTTTAAGTTATCTTTTTTAATGATACAATGGAGTTTAACCCAGGAGAAGAAGATAATTAAAGCAATTAAGCCATCATGTCACATGTCAATCTGCCGTGCCCTAATCAGCTGTTCTAAAATGAGATAGGATGGAGATATTACCCTAATGTAAGGGATTTTATATTTACACCCTTACCATGGACCAGATTCAGCAGATTGGTCAAATATAAATGTGAGGATTCCAAGTAATTAACTATGAAACACCAGACCTCCTGCTCTCTATATTCTATCGTTGGCATAACAAAGTAAGTTATGACAATTATATGTGAGATTTATGCCATGAACTATAGTCAAGTATTATTCTTTTATTTAGCTCTAAACATCTGGGCCAATACATCATGGGGTATATGCAACCCAAAGCACGCAACTCTCAAGAGACTATAGTCTGACATCATGCTTTGGTATGGAGTTATTTTAACAAACCCAGAAAAAGGTAGATGCTATGTGCTTCTTGAACAACCAGCTGCAGAATAGGTTTAAGGCATATGTAAGCCCGTTGAGGCACTCCATGAACTCATCCACCAAATCTCACAAAAACTTATGAGCTTGTTGAGCAGCTGAACCCAAGAAATTTTGAAATTAGTCAATAAGCCATGAACAAGAGAGGTGTTACTTCTGCGAGGTTACATATAGTGAATTTTTCCAATTGGAGGCTAGGAACACTATAAATACACTTTAAAAGTAATCCAACAAGATGCCTTAGTGGAGGTGATTAGGCAGTACATGCAACAGGAGGTGAAAGGTGAAACAACACATCAGTAGTACCATTAAGCTACCATTGTCCTCCAGGAGGGATTGAGGCAGCTTTGAATCCAAAAGGCCACCATGCGTTAAGACATTGAAGTTTTGAGGTATGCCTATGTTACACTACACAAGGATTTGATGAAGATATACAAGAAGATAATAACCTCTACAAAACCACATGAGAACTATGCAATGTCAAAAAAGATCAAAAAACGGTGAAATGCTGAAATCTAAACCCTTCATTAAGACTACAAGATTAGATTGTTGCTTTGAAGCAAATTGAGAACATACAGGAAATGATTTGGAAGAACATCTGTTTTGGGAACAGCATATAGAGCCTATTGAATAAGGATTATATCAGTGCAACACCCATGCACACAATTAAGAAAGACCTAGAACAATCAAAGAAGTATTATCTGAAGTAGAGTCCATTATGGCTGAACCCACTCAGTCCCAACATCCTATGCCAGCTGCACTATTGGCCCTGCCACATTCCTTGGGCCTCAATCTCAACCCTGAACTTGCGCTGGTGAACCCAGCAACCTGAGACCCTAGGTTGTCTCTTCCAAGGCTGCTTTTATAACTGGCGCTCCTAGAATGCCCTTTCTGCCTTTCAATGAATCAATCCTGTCAATCTACTTAAATTTACTCAACTCAGGAATGTGCAATTCTTAAAGGATGTTCAAAATATCTAAGCACAGGGTAGACGACCTCTTAATAGCTATCACTATGATAAAATTCTTGGACAACCAAAGCCATGACCTAATTATGCCTTATTTACTGAAGATAACGGGAATTTAACTGATAATGAAACAGTCATGTTGTGAGTTTTTTGTAGTCCTGAAAAGTGTGGTCACCTGCAAGACCAAGAACATAAATATTCAATTTCAGAAGAAATGAGATATCTGATTTTACTAAACGGTTTTATTATGAGGCTCAGGTGTTAGTAGGGACAAAAGTGATGGTCAGTTTAATATTTTTTGTCCTACAAAATGCTACTAAGGATTACCATGGAATGCATTGATTGCTTCTAACAGTGATGATCAAGGAGTTGGACAACCCCTCTATAATTAAGTACTTAAAATGGTGTGAGATCAACTTTGGGCCAACTAATGTCAGACTTAAGAGCCCCAATATAATTAAGGATCAGGTAACACTAAAATATAACAGGTGTCAGTTAGTCATAATTTGGTATCCTTAGACTTCACCTCAGTGCTAACAAAGTAACTTGTTGGCTTTGCAACTCCATGGGCCACTATGCAGCACCTGTCGAACATTATACTCTAGCTTAAACTATGTGGCCACTCCACAGAAAGTAAGTATTAGGGAAAAGACATCTGGCAATAGATGAGGGATACTCTATTGCAAGGCAAATGACTATACCAAACTTGACACAGAGAAAGAGCTGTCAGCCCAAAGAAATCTCACATACCTTAGGTGATGGCTCTCCTGATCAAGTTTAAGCCAAATCTTAGAGCCAGCGCGCTACTCTAGAAAATAAAGTGAAGAACTTACTCTAAACCATAAGCCACGCAACTTGTGGAGCAATCCTAATTTTGGGGAAGTTAAATAATTCATTAAGTTGCTCCCTCAGAAAAGAGTCAAGGTGGCCTTGCCTCTAGAGTCATTAAACACTTACTTCTTGGAGGTTGATGAAAAAATAAAAACCATAATTGATCAAGTTGATGCTCCTGCCATTCTTAATTAACTTTATTTTTAAAAGTTATCTCTAATTTCATTTATTTCAATACACTTATGATCAAGATTTGAGTCAGAGCAATAGTTGACAGCTGTGCTCCAGGTAATGTAATCTCAAGTCATTTCTTAAGGAGACTGAAAATTTGCATCTTACATGGACCATCAAAAACAGTATATAATTGCTTTTTCTGAAATCACTATTATTGAAGGAGCTTATAGCGTTTTACCAATGATATTCAGCTCCCTACAGGTCATTAATCCAGCTATTGTATTGCTTAGTCACAATTATAAGCAATTATATAGTAACAGCAACGTAAGTTAATGGAGCTGTTCTCAATCAGAAAGATGATTTTTAAGAATTTTTGGTTAATTGCTGCATCTATACTGCTCATGGGAAGAAAAGGTTCCCCTTACTAACTGTAATAATCTTGATAACATAACTTACACTGATGGTACTTCCAATCTATTACCAGCAAGTCGTGCATCATACTTAGTACTTTCACTAATATCTTTGAAAACAGGGTAAACCATTTAAAGCGCCCAATAATTGTGAGTTAAATCTGGGAGAATAGCAAATTGTCAGCACTGGGTTGTCCCTTGACTTACTGGAAGGACTACTGGGAGAAAGCTCCTCATGGTAAAGATCACAGACAAACACAATGCCATTTTAGGCTTAATCATTCCTGGGCATGGAGAGATCTGCTTCCTTCTGGCTAACTTAATGCTCAGAAAATTATAGTGAAGAAAATTCATTAAACTTATACATCTACATTGTACCATGAGACAACTTTAATATTAAAACCACTAAGACGTTATTAAAGTTTAATTTTCCAGATGTAGCGTTATGTCCTTTCAAATCATTTCCAAAAAACAACTAGAAGTGTTATTGGAAAATCACGTGGATCAAGCCTTAACACTGCTATAGAAACATATTTGGGTATTTACCATTAGTTACTACAATTTTGTCATGGCTTGATGACATGATTGAGGGTACCAACTGTAATGATAAAGCTGGTCGTCAGGAGGCCAAAAAAGTTAAGTTAGAAGGCCTTCCTGACCTCTAACCTACCCTGGACCAACGCTCAGTTCAGACCAGATATGCTCAAGATGGTCTAGAGGATGTGCGTGATGCTCAGCCCTGCGTTACAGCATGGGCATTAAAATAAACTAGCTATATTCTTAACAGCAACGGTTTGGTTCATTTGCTCAATGAACGGAGGTTTAAAACCTGTTTAATTGACAACATTGCCAAATCAGGATGGCTCAGCCTGCAATCAATAACTCAGGTTCAGTCATTCTCGAGCTACAGTACCTTGGCTGATGGATGGGTGTACTAAATGGTTCACTTAGGCTTAGCACCACTTCCCCTTTTATTTACTCTCCACCCATTGATTAAAGTATGGTTTTCAAGACCAACTTTACTCATTGGTAATCTTCCTTTTAACAAAATTCCTAGTTAAGTTTACGTTTATTAATATGGTTCCTTGGGAGAATTTGTGTGTGGACCTCCTTAGAGGTCTCTAACAACGTTGGCCGTTTTATTTCACTAAAATATCAACCAAATCTGATGCACCACTGGGCCTTCCTGGTCATCTCAAGATGGGGGCACCCAAGAACTCCTGCACATATCTCCTCTTGGTTATGGACTCCCCTTTGGGGTCCACCCAAGTATTGTTTTTTGTTTGTTACCAAATAATATACACCGCGTTGTACACCCTTTCCCTTGGTTACTTTGGCTCCAGCGCCCTTTGCGGTGCCCTGTTTACAATAATCCTAATGACTGGTTCCCTTATGGTGTGGCTGTGCATCTTGCACCACCTATCTGGTAACAGGAGAGTTACAGACACTTTCCTGACAAATTTGGTCGTGCTAATGATTCATTAATATACTGAAACTGGAGAAACCAGGCCTATATGTTCCAGGCTAATAATGAAGTAGAGCTAACTATGAAGTTGTGCAGATGGATCTTGATCAGCTGCTGCAGCAAGGCACGTTTGTCCCCCTTTGCAGTCCATGGGCTATCCCTGTACTTATTATCAAGGAGAAATATGGTTATAACCAAGTGTTGAATGACTATCATCAATAATTAAAATTACAAAATTTTTTACTCTTTGTCATGAACAAACGTTGCTCTTGATCAATTATAGTGTGCAAAATACTTCAAAACACTAGATCATCTAAGTGTCTTTTGGCAAACCAATCTAACTGAGGTGAAATAGGAGAAATGCAGGATCATCATATTTTAAGTCTATATCAGTTGACCCATATGCCCCAGGTTCTTTGTAATGTTCCAGCCTTTTTTCAGAGAGCATATGGACTCTCTCCTAGGTGACCTAAAGTTAAGTTATGGTCTGGTATATCACAATGATATCAGTGTTTTTCGCATGCTTTCTCACAATTTGTTCCACTTAGAGGAAGCTTTCTGCAAACAGCTAAGGCTCAGTATAAAGCAAACCATACTTATGTCAATTCTTTAAGAGCTAAGCGGAGTACTTAGGACACATCATTGACACAAGAGATATGTTAGCAACCCCAAATGCTAGATGCTGGTAGTTGCATGAAAAGTCCTGAAAATAAATGAGATATACAAGTATTCCTGGTATTGTAAGAAATTTTATTTTCATTAGGGGTTCACTAAGTTAGGTAAACCATTATTTTATTTATAAAGGAAAGGAGTGACCTTTCAATGGTCTGCAGAGCTTAAAATGCATTTAAAAAGTTATGTACGACCTTAGCTTGGAGCTCAACTTTGCTACATAACTTTTGACTAACCATTTATCATTCAATCTGAAATCTCATTCTTATTCATTAGAGAGGCACTAAAACATGATAAATGGGGAGTAACGTCTGGTCGTTCTTATAGCTGTGTCCACACCAAACCTTGTAGGAGCTATACTGTTACATAATGCAAATGTTTGACCATCATTTTACTTGCAAAAAATTCAATATATACCTTCATGGAACAGACTTCAGGTTGTCACCATTTACACTTTGCTTTAATGGCTTTACAGCCTTAGGAAACCTGAAGGGCGGTTGGCAAGATGGGTTATTAAACTTCAGATCATGAATATTAAGTCATACACCACTCAAGTTTACACAATCAGTTGCCAATGGTCTCTATAGACTGTCCATCATTTCAGCATTGTCCCCTATGACAACCAGATATTTCAGAAGATTAAAGTTTGAAAATATAAAGATGAGCAGTCTATCATTCACAAAAATCTTTATCAATTGCTTTATAACTTTAGCTTTAAGATGGTATACTTTATAAAATTTGATAAGGATAGTTTGAAAACGTTTATATCCTATCCCATTTAAATGACAGGTAACAATTATGTAAGCCCATAAAAATTGTTGGTCACGGTGGGCTTACCAAGATTTCAAAGAAGGTATAACAGAGCTACTACTGGAAGTATTTTTTTGAGATTTTCTATTTAGAACACGTTGATGAAGTTTAAAGAATGTAATTCTCAACAAACCTTTTAAAAGCAAGACTAACTATCAGCTTGTCAAGCCTAATTGGGCTTGGCATAATATCTCTATTGATGTTATCAGACTTTTACACAACAGTAATTTTTCATCAATACATCATGTTAGCTATTGACCACATGACTAAATGAGTCAAAGCTAAACCCATTTGTGATATTGGGGCTATTACTACTGCTAAATTTATTATGGAGAACATTATACATTGACAAGGGTGACCTAGATATACTGACTAAAAACGTTACCAACTTTACTCCCAATTCAATCTAGAAACTTAATGAACTCATAGAAACATAAGTAGTCCAGTCTGCTTCTTATCACCTCAAGACTAATGGTCCTATAGAACAGGTAAATGTGAACTTAAATCAGATATTACACAAATTTGCTTCTCCTTACCTTTGCATTGGACTCTACTTTGGGGCTGCTATTTTTGCCTATAATGTTAGTACCATAGCTCCACAAGGTTCTTGACCTTCCAAATACTCCATGGCAGACAATTTGTCTTGCCACCCCTTTTTGATTATATCATATATAATATAAAGAAAGAGTTTGAACTGAGGAGATCTTTGATTAGTTAGGGAACTAATCAAAATCAAACCATAGCCTATGGAGAAGCTTTGACTCTCAAGTTTACCAAGAACACAAGATGATGTTCACTAAGGTATTTTGCATAAGTTCAAGGAGAATAATCATTTATTGTACAGCAATACATATTGAATTGGATAAACTTGCAAGATGTCCACCCTTTGTAAAAACCAAATGTGATCCTAGAATGGACCTCTTTTGATGTTTATACCATCAGCAATTGTACAATGGGAATATCATTAACTGGGTTCATGCAAAATTCTTAAGACCCTACTATTATTGCCATTCCATCAATAAGAGATTTACCAAAATTGTGAGTTGAGTCAAGGGGAAGATGTGTTTTTTTCAAATTAATGACTCTAACTCTAATTATCAGATATTTTATCTCTTTCCATTAAGTCTTTCTATAATTGATAACAAAAGCTAATTGCTGTCTTTTCTTAGAGTCCTCTTGTTTTAAGCCCCCATCCTTCCACAATTGCCACACACCTCTCCTTAATTTAAATGAGTCGTTTTCATATAATAGAGCACTAAAGTACTCATTAAACCTATTGTACTTTCTGCTGATCAATATTTAATCAGGATGTCCTTGTTCTAGGCTGAAAATTGATTATAAATAATTTTCTCATTATCCATGGTATAAATTTTCTTAATTTTGGTTGTATCTTTGAATTTCTCCCTGGAAGTATATTGGGTTATACCAGGGGTTATAAGAAGCATCTTGTCAAGCGTACAAGGGTCATAAGATTATTAAGATCAATTAAGTTTAAGAGGGAACTCTACCTTAAGTATTATGCAATACCATGCACTACAGATTGTGTCAGTATTAGCCATCAGTACTTCTACTTCCTGTAAGGTAAAATACAAGAAATTAGTTACTATAATCTTTGATGCACCAAATTAATGATTTACTCTCATTCAGTAGTAGAACTTTAACAAGATTATGGCTCTTAAAATTTTGAAACTAGCACGTTTATTGTCCAGGCATGATGAACAATTAAATCAGCTAACTTTGAAGGGTTTCAACTTTTATTAATTACTCTTTGTAAAACTTTAAGTGTATATATTAATTATATAAGATTACCAATATGTTACTCGTTATCACTTTTATCATTCCTAAGAATTCCAATTAATTGTTTAAATTCATTAAAAGTATTGGCAACCAAATTTTAATTAGCTTTGACTAAATACTTTTTCTATGGTATCAAATCTATTGTTTAAACTAGTTAAAGATGACTGCTACTAATTTACTAAAATTCAAAGGATACAGTCTTATAATAGCTCCAAGGTAGTTACTCATTCAATTAGTTATACAAGTTACATATTTCAATGTTCAGCCAATCTAAAAGTATCATGTCAAATCACTAATGAGCTTTTGATCAATTCTTAAGTCTGTTGGCTGTTGATGGCAAAAATAAAAAGTTGTTTTTTAGTATAAATACTGAATTTACTGGCGATTTATGCCATGGATAATCATTAGTACTAGTATTTTGTATTTAATAAGAAAATATAATGTGGGAATTTAAGTAAGTCTGAATAATTTTAGGATGAATATGACAATCAATGATTTGAGATATTAGGATTTCCAGAAGATTGTTGCTGAATTTAGAATTTGTTTGTAGAGGATGTTTTAAAACATGTTATGATTTCAAATCCCTATATCTAATTAAACCTTAGAGTAAAGTGAACAAGAAAAAATATTTTGTTTGATAACTGTGCTAATTTAGTAAATGGGCAACTGATGACTGCTTATCATTATAAAAACCCCTCAATTTATTCCTTATAAAAAGCCATCTATCTACTTTTATCTGTTTTAGACCTATAGTAACACTTGAGTTTAAGAGTGTGTGGTAATTTCCCCAAAGTTTGGTAATCCTCAAGTGATATTCATTTAGAGAGTGGTCTGCGCTACCAATCCAATACCTGAAGCTACAATAAAACCCCGCGTGTAACCTGAATGGCTATGTCATGTCCAATGACATGATTGATGTAGTTAATTGCCAGGGCAAGGAGGATATGGGAAAGGTTAAATAGGAAATATTGAACGCCATTCATGAACTCAGATACACTGTGGACAAAGCTGGGTTAAGAACAAGCAGTCCCAGGTTAATCCCCAGGAATCACATGATTGGGTCCCAGACATTACAATGACAGGGTTGAAGATTTCCATATATAGTAAAGTGATAATATTTCATTAAGTATAATTTTAAACGCTGATTTGACTCATTTAACAAAATTTACTATTACTATAATGGAGTTTTCAGTTGGTATCAAAGTCTTGAGCTTGCTACTTGAGCTATAGAACTACCATCAGTGGTAGGCTCGTTCTATTGGCCAGAGCCAACCCAAACCTCAACAAATTGATTAACAACAGATTCCCAATTATCTTTATATTAGCTTTACCCAAGCAATCTCTGCTGGTTGTCTCTTAAGCTTTCAATGAAGACAATCATTATTTCCTTTCCGCATGATACATTTTTCTAGTTTCACCATTTACCTCCTCATGATGCAACCCATTATATATGTAAATGCTATTTAAAGAGAGGCCTTTTGATGAGTGGTAGCATAGCTGGGTGGTTTTTGCTCCACTATGGGTCAGGTTTGATTGAAACAGGTTCAAAACCAGAACAGGCTAAAAAACATGGCGTGGTATATTTGTCCCAAGGTTGACTCACCTCATTTACTTTTAAATAATGGCCTTTGTAAAATGAGCTTCTTTCACCTAATTTTAATAGTCGTTTTTGGAGAGTTATAGAAATTCTCCTTACGTTAAATGACCAGCCCTTAAATTTTACTTAAAGTACTTTCTTTCCATGTAAACTCTTCCTTAGCAGTTACAGAATGCGTTGGCTGGGTGCCACAATCATGGGGCTCTTCACGGCGGCATTAGCATCCATTCAAGGATTTCACATTGTGGAGTTTTTGTCTATGAGAGGGTACCTGCCCTTCCTGCACATACCTGGTGGTTGTGGACCTTTTAATGGCTTACTACACGTGCTTCTAATTTTAACTTTCTATTAGGTGCAATATAAGCAGCCCTTGCTCACCCTCTCTTGTTGTTAAGTTACTGATTTGGTTTCTAAATATGCCTCTGACTGAATATTTATAGTTTTTAAAATCATGCATATGGTTGGTCAAGTAATAGAAGGTTTGAGATGCCTTTGGAAAGTGTGGCAAACCCTGTTCTTTTTTTTAAACAACCTATGAGAAATTTTGCTCTCAGCCAAGGGGACAATTTGATAACATCTATTTATATTCATGTGTTGGGTGGTCCCAAGACCTACTCTAGATTGACTTTATTAGAATGTCATTGCCAGAAAAATGTAAAATATTCTGTCAGTTGAAACAAAGGCAGGGAGAGCTCCACTTACCGCTTTGGATAACATGATTGGTGCTCTTATTTGAGAATTCTCGCCCCAAACAAGGGGTTTCAGTAATTTTGCCATGGATGTTTCACCAGCAGACACTCCTATAAATACCAGCTGTGAAATTTCAATTCTCCTTCTTAAAGGAGGTTTTTTTGCTTCCATATTTTCTTTTTGATAGAAATCTAGTGGCAGCAGGGGTAAGAGGATGAGATATAAGCAAATTTTTCAGATACTTAGCCTCAAAAGTTTCACCAGCGGCTACTCCTATAGATACCACCTTTGGGAAGCCTAAATTTTGTTGAAAATGGTGTTAATTTCCAGTTCCTCGCCTTTGCTCATGGGTAAACTTAAGGGTCAGCGGGGGTCTACCCCCAAAGTTTTTATTAAGACTCATATAATAAACTTCCCATTACAGAGCTACCCTCCCTCATAATGATGAAAATCCTCATTGGAAGGGCGTCTCACATCTTGGGAATGAATAACCGTGCACAAATGGCTACCTATCGGGTTCAATGACTTTGTAACCCAAAAACTCCATTTTTAATGGATTTATATAAATTCGAACATACCTTCTGTAAGATCTAGTGGGTCAGCTTGGAAAAAATTCAGTTTATCACATTAACCCTGAGAACCCGCTCTTGACCCCCACACTGATTTTCTGGACTCAGGAGTTGGAAGGGTTAAGATTACAATATCTCATAAATTATGCTACTTTAGAGGGTACTTGGAATATGTGCTCTCAGCGGTAAGGGCGGAAGAGTATACTTCACCATTCTTTGTTAAAACCTATCTTGGGGGAATGATTATGCCTGATGCTGATCCCACATTGGGTTTAGTGGCATTATCTACATTATATATGAATAATCTGGTTATTTTTGCTCTCCATAACCCTTTTCCCCTCAGTGAAGTTTAATACAACAAAATCAATGGATACTGGTGCCTCTGAGAAATTTATTGACCTAGAATAAGCTGATTCCCTTGAGTTATGCTACTTAACTGGTGGTATTGTTAGGGTAGGTGCTTCCAAGGGTATTTCCACTTTGAAGGTTAAAGGTCTGGTTGATTATCAAGCTGGTACATATCACATGGATGGCTACTTCTTGTCAGTCAAAAACCTGCTGTGCCCAACTATCTTTGGGAGTGGGCTGTGTGAAAATTTTATTAGCAAAGCCAATTGAAAGCCAATACCTAAACTTTGTCCTTGGAGAGTGGCAAGGAATTAATAATTCCCTTTTTTGACGTTAGCATTTTGAGCAATTTTCTAAAATGACCAATTTACAAAAGCTTATTCTTGCACCTCTGCTAAGCTCACTCCTGAGGCATCCATACTCCTATGTTTGGAGAGATTGGGGTATTCATTTAAATATGGCTTCATTATATGCCTTATCTGATCATTTAAGTTTAATTTTAAGTTAGAACTCATAGTTGATTTGATTTTCATCTTCTTCCCAATCTACCCTTTAACTCTGCTGTAGTGGCAGCATTAGACGGTTGGGTTACTGAGCAACTTGAAGAAAGGTCATATTTCAGTGTACTCCTAGTATGCTCACCACCACTCTTTGTGGAAAAGGCAGATGGTATTCTATGCCCTCGTTTAGATTATGGTAACTTGAATAAAGTCATCATAACCATATCTACATCCTATTACCATGGAGGCACAAATTTCCCGCTATGTGGAGAAAACTAGAGTCTTTTCATAACTGGATTGCTTGAACGTTTTTAATCAGATCCATATCAAAAAGGGGTTGGAATGGCTCATGCATTCCGTACCAGGAAAGAAATTCTTAATTCTGGGTAATTCCAATTGTGCTTAAGAATGCGTCATTAATAACCAACGTCGGATTGATGCGCCGTTGGAAGAGTTGTTGGTTGTATGCATTGTGGCCAATATGAACAACGTTCTGGTGTTCTCCCCTGATCAAGCATCCCATAATTTTCACTTGTGGCAAGTAGTTGAGCATTTAAGAGCATCAAACACGACACTGAAAATCAGCAGGTGTTAGTTTTAACGCCTCAGGTCAACCTCTTGGGCAACATCGTTTTTGACAAAGGCCATATGATCACTATGGACTGGTAGAGATAAAATGTGATTGGCCCACGTCAACTTCGGTTAAAGAGTGGCAAGCATTTTTTGGGAAATTTCACCGTTCATAAAATTTCACTCCTAACCTTTCAGAGGTTTCTCTAAACTTGTATAAGGCCAGAGGTTTCAAAACCATTCAGTGGCCATCTGCATTGGAGTATGCATTCCAGGCCATAAAGTGCACTTTGCTCTCCATTCAATACTCCACACTTTGGATCCAGATAAGCAGTTTTTAGCAGCTAGCAGTGCATCAAATTTTGCTATAGCTGCTGCTCTTTTTAAAGTAGACACAGATGGAGTAGAGCATACGGTGGGATATTTCTTTGGCATAATGTCATTTCCTGAGTTAAACTTTTCTGTTTATGATAAATAACTGTTGGCATTAGTGAAAGCTTTGACCTTATAGCGCTACCATCCACATAGTTTCTCATGGCCATTTAGGGTATGTACTGATCACCAGGTTTTATTGTATCAGCAAGACCCTCATGTCCTGACCCTATACTAAACTCGCTGGAATGAGACGCTTGCCCAGTTTGCATTCTCTTGTGAGTTCACAAAAGTCAAAGAAAACTGGAGTAACTGATGCCTTAAGCCAGAGCTCCGCCTGTTGGGATTTTTGCCCACATTACTCAGCTTAAACAGTTATAATTTTCCTCTTGTCTACTAGGGGATGAGGCCTGGTCGTGGATGTTGGAGTTATTGATCACCTACAATAACTATTGTTCAGAGAAATATTCTTACCAAATATCTAGTAATCCACTAGGTTTTGATCCCTGTATTGCTAATGTTTCATAAGGTATTATCAAATTCTGGTGGTTAAATTAAAAAAACCCCTTCAAAAACAAGCAAGCCTGTGCTGATTACCCTGACGATATACCCTTAAAGACAATACAAAACTGGACAATTATTACAACATTAACCTGGCAATCAGCGCCAATCATTTTTGCAATTAACTTAGGCTGATTACCCTAACAATCACTATGGCTGATTACTTCAATAACAACTTGAGCTGAATATCTCAATATAAATCTAGGTCAATTATCTTTTTGACAACTCAGGCTACTATTCTTAATTTAAATCAGGCCGATTATATTTACAACAACTTGGCAATTAGTCCCAATTAATCAGGCATAATATCGATTATGTATCTTTAAGAAATCTTCTGGGGGTTGATTCCTAAAAACAGCTAAAAAAATCCCATGGACAAACAGAAATATAAGTTTGCCATCATATTTTTGCAATCAGTTTCCCACCCTATGCAAATTTTTCATTCATCATAGTTCATCAGCTGTATGATGAAACTCAATAGCACTTGCAAATGGACAGCCCAAATGGGAGTACCTAGTGCCACAAAGAGGCTACCAATGTCCCAATTAAGGATACATCATTAGACCAAATTGATGCAATTCCTTCTAGTAATTGTATTTCATAAGCTGTATGATGAACCTTGATTGCACTTGCATATGGGCAGCATGAATGGGAGTACCTTATGTTATCATGAGGCTACTGACTTCCCAATTAGAGGTACATCTTTAAGGCTTAACAAATCTATTTTTTCCTAGTATTTTGTATTTTGTCAATTGTATGACATTAATGATGGCACTTGCACATGGACCTCCAAATGGGAGTACTTATTGTTATCAATAGGCCTGCCAACATCCTGATTAGGGGCACATAATCTACTCAAAATTAATGCTAAATTTCCCAGAAGTTATAAATTGTCAGCTGTATGATGAAACTCAAATTGGGTTGATTTTAAGACACTTTTGAACGTTTGTGTTGCAATTTTCTCCCTGAAACCTTCCCAATTTTGAGAGTATTTTCCCACAATAGTCCTAGCAATAGGTTATAGTCATATTAGTTCAAGGGCCGAACTGAGGTAGAAAAAAATTATCTACAGGAGTTTCATGATTGAAATATGCCAGGAGATGCCCTAGAGGTATAAATACCAGCGCATGGCCAAATAAATGATCATCCAATAAAATCTTAGAAAAGACATATCTTTTTAACGCTTTATATGGTTTTTTAGAGCCTTTTCTTGAAGAGTGTCAACAAGCGGGTAATTCTGAAATCTCAACATTTACCTCTGCCTGCCTTGGTAGAAGTTCCCAAATTCATAGGGAAAATTAAGCCCAAGATTGAACAGAAGAGTATTTTTCTTCTAAGACTAGTGACTTCCAAAGGGTCAAAATACCATAAACAATTGCTAAAATTGAGGATCTTTTGGCCAAACTTCTTTCCATATAGATGCGCAAAATTTAATTTATAAAGCAAGAAATCTTCAGAATTTGACAAGTAGTGCTCACTCAGATCTGGAACACTCTTACAGGATCTACCAGACCAGATGTATATATTTGATACAAAGCACATACTATCTACCCATTATGAGTAAGAGATATAATCAACTCCCTCTTTATCATAAAAACCATTGTTTATTTGGACTCTTATACCCATTTAACCAGCAAAATTTTTTATTTCCACACAAATTAGTTCTTAAACAAATGGAAGTACAGTCTCCAAAGAAAACCCAGACTGTAATGAAGAAACCTCTGTTATAAAGCCCTTATTTCAGGGTATGGCAATTACATTTATGTTAGATTTAAAGCACAAACAGGATCAAAAATTTTCCTATCTGTCCTGTATACCATCCTTTTGTAAAAAGAGATAACACTTTAACCATGTTAATTAGAGCCAAAAAGAAATTTAATAGTCTAAAATTGCATCTGTAATTGGGAATGATAAGCTGAAGTCACATGTGGTCTTAATCAATAAGGAAAGACTTTGACCTCAGCCATCTAAGTTATACAGCTTATCTGAAATGAAACAGTCTAAATCAAAGTGCAATATTTAAACTTCCCTAGGAATGATCGGCCAATATTCCAATTTATTTCCGATTTTTCACGACTGATGGTCCACTTTTTATATTTACACAAGGACATGGTTAATCTTAATTAAAATTAACCTGTCAAGAAGAGTTAAATTCAGCTTCAATCGGCATTATTGGTTGCCCCTAATATACAATATTCAGACTTTGACCATGAATTAATTGTTCATACTGATTCATTACTCATGGCAGTGGGGTCTGTATCACCTCAGATAGAAAAAGATGGCAAAGATCACCCTGTTGCCTATTGATGATCAGACCTCAAATGCTTATAAGAAAGTTTACAGTGGCA
Source organism: Massospora cicadina (assembly GCA_022478985.1). Lineage (NCBI taxonomy): Eukaryota > Fungi > Entomophthoromycota > Entomophthoromycetes > Entomophthorales > Entomophthoraceae > Massospora > Massospora cicadina. The sequence continues at coordinate 7,042 of JAKSZP010000454.1, read as the reverse complement.
AAAAAGGAATGTTTGCTGGTCAGATATGCTTGCAAGCATTTTTGGGTGTATTTTCATGGCATTCACTTCAATGTTGTTGCCAATTGTATGTCACTAAGATGGCTGAACAATTTGAGGGAGCCAAAGGGCGATTAAGTTGCTGAGCGTTATAGCTTTAAGCATACAATTACACAATTGAGCATTGCATTAGGGTAAAACATCAAAACACCTTATGCCTATCCTTATATCCACTATCACAACATTTTTTAACCACTGTAAGTTTATTAAATCAGTAGATTGCACCAAGCTGATCAAAAATATGTCCAAAAACTATTAGTGGACTCACTAAAAAAATGCAATTATTGAAAATAGGACACTTCAAAGGTCATTGGAGGCAAAAACCTATTCCAAAGATGCACATTTTATCAGCTGGTTTGGTCCATATTTGCTTGGCATTTCATACTTATTGATGATGTCAGGACCATATACACAAGCATGTAAAAAGCCAAGTGCATTAATGAGACTATAGACCACTTGACTAAATGGGTCAAAGTTAAGGCTATTTGGGAAGCAGGAGTGCATACAGCCAAATCATTTTAAGTATAAAGTACCATACCTCCAAGATTTGGATCTACTATAGTAACAGCAGCCTCTTTATTATTGATGAATGTGAAAAATGATGACCTAATCGGGACTGTTTTCCTCATAATTGGAGTTGTTACAAATTACAAGTATAGTACTAGTCTTGGCTAGACTATTTTTACTTTACTATATAGATGAATGGAGTAGTCCTGATTGAGTTTGGCAAGGCGCGATTGAAGATAAAACCTTTACCCACACAGATTAGTGATTTAAAGCATTCCTCTTTGGTCACGTCAGAACATTTTATCAAATCATTAGGAGATCAAATAAATATTAACTAGACTGAAAACAAATATCCTGGAAGGACTTTATGGTGAAGTATATCACCAGGGTTAAAATCGCAATTTGAACCAAATATAGCACCTTATCATTATTTCAGGCCAGGGAGAAATTCATCTATGTGCAAACTTACAAAATTGCCCATTACCATCAAAATACCAGACTATCGCCTTTATGCATCTGTCCCCTACCATGGAAATCAGCTTGTTTCAGAAGTTTAAACTTTTAGAAAAATAAGGCTTCCTACCAAGGACCTAATTGGTCTGAACAATGTTGTCATAATGTCCAATTTGACAACTTGACCAATACTGAGAAGACAAATAAATTTAACTATACAATTAAAGATGTTAGGACTGAATTATATATCCAATCTGTGTCCAGTTAAAGTTTATAAAAAGGTTCAAGAGTTCAGCCAATTAAGAAAGAAATAACATATAATTAGCATTGCAATATAAAATATAATATAGTAAAAAAAGAGAAGAAAATAAAGCATTGAAAGAAGAAAAGAAAAAAGGTATAAAAACTAAAGTAATAAAACTATATATCACACCTCATTAATAGTTATTGTTCATTGTTAATATTTCTGGGTTTCATTGATTGTTCACGGCTGATAACAGCTAAATTGATTAGCTGCACAGATTCAATGTTGTGCAATTCTCCGCATTGTCTTATAATAATATGTATTCATTTGATAATAGTATGAAGACTATTATCCATAGTTGAATAAGCACCAGTATCAGGTCCAACACTTGATCAGTATCCCTACTCAAAGTACTTAAGATGTCTTCAATAGGGATTCATTCCCTTATACTGCCTAACTTGATCCATGCTCAGACCCTCATTTATGGCTTCTCTCTGATGACATACAGTCAGCAGCGATCCCTGATTCAGCTCAGGTTCTTTTCTCTGGATCCATGCTCAGATTCTTACTCTTTATCCTAAAGAGTCTCCAATTAAGGCACACAGCAATAACTTCCTTAAAGTAGAAAAGAACTAGAAATGGATTATTTTATATTAAGTAAATTCTTAGAGAAATTTATAGTGGGAATTTGGCGCCAAACCCTCCATTGGCACCTCATTGATGAAGTGGCAGCCATTGCCATTGAATTATCCATTGTCATCTTGTCAGAGATGGTTTTCCTATTCTGGCTATGATTCCATCATCAGACATCCCTTGAGACCTAAAATGGAAAGAGTTGGAAATGTGTCCCTAACATTTTCCTCTCAATACCAGTGAACCAACCATATTTGGTGAGCGACCTGCTTAGGTAATGGGACTTGTTACCCATTAATGCAGGCCACAAACCAATTGAATGATTTGCTAGATGCAGGCAGCATCACTTGCCTCGCAACTCAATTCTTAAATTCTTAATCAGTTAATAATGAACCCTACCAATCTCAATCATACACCTGATAGTTAATCTTTGATCAACTATCAGATGACCTCATTTTTTTGGAAACTATGCCCAACAAGATCTTAAGCATTCAGCCAGAGTAATCCCCAACTGATCTAAACCAGGCGAATTACCTAAAATCCCCCAAACATTGTTACCCCAAAATCAGGGTCAACCAATATCCAATTCACTTCACTATAGGGAATTTTTCCTAGTGACCCCTGGTAATCTACTCAGGTTGGAATATGGGCAAAAATCGCCACATCCCCTCTTGCTTAGATTCTCAGTGAGAAAAGGATCAGGACAGGAGAACACCACTTTGGACACTCAGTAAAATACTTCTTTTATTCAAGCATAGTACATTCAATCAGTACTCAACGCTGCTTGCAGTGACCTTTGGCATGCAGCCCTCTTCCTCTTCCTCCTCAATACCACCTACTCAGAGTGCAGTTACCATGACCTCTTTTATGCCAGACTGATCGATTTACTTTGTTGACAATAACCCTGGGATTTAGTTCATATCTTCATCTGGGCATAAGACCCGCTGTCATATTCAGGATCCTTAGTCTGGCATCCTTAATTTCTGATTTTCTCCTCATCCTTGATAGGAAATTCTTGCCGTCAATGTTTGTTTCATAGCACAATTAAGAATGCTCATTTATATTCGCCTTTGTTATTTCCTTATAATAACCTCTTGCCTCATATCATTCTTAATTATTCTTTGGAGAGCTTTTTCCATTAATTTAGAGATTAATTTCTCCAAAATCAGAGCTTAATTGATTTCAAAGTGCATAATATCAACTACCATATAAGTCTGACATCCACCCTCTCATACAAGTTATATGTCAAATTCAGAGTCTTGGTACCAACAACTATTTAATAGCATGTCTGATAAAGACCTTTGGCTCTTCCAGCTGATGAGTCATTCTGTGCATTGGAACCTCTTCTATGGTCCTTCCAGGACTCATACCCCCAGTCAAGTACCTGTGGTTAGTCCTTCCATGGAATTATCAAAATTGGTAACATACCCCAATGAAGCCAGGCTAGCAATTGTCTCAAATGACTCATGACTAATCCTTCCTCTGTTGTAGATTCACAAGTTGGATTTTAAACTCACTTGTATTTGGCTCCATTTACAGATGCTCTTACCATTATTGTCAAACCTCCAAAAACTTTTCCCTCCACTCTCAACTAATTGTTCCTCGCTCAATCAGACTTGCTTCTGGAGTTTCTTTTCTGAATCAGCCAGTATTACAAGCTAGCTGTTTTAGCAACCAAACTAGCCATTGGAAACAGCAAACATTTCAAACTCCCCTATGCAGAATTTGGGGGCCCAAGTAACCAAAGCTTTGTCCATAGCTCTGAAACCCTATAATCTCGAAAACATCCTAGATTAAGACGTTGCAGCATATGCTCTTTGTTTTGCCAGCCAAGTTCTTTGAAGTTGGGCTTTAAAGCTTTCAGCCTCTCCTGTCTTTCATCGCTCATTCTGCTTCCACTTCCAAGAAGCTTGTAGTCATCTTCTTCTGGATGCCATTCGCTCCCTGCATGACTATCTCATTTCTGGTGCATCCCATAAGTATCTTCCACTAATGGCTTTAATAGGGGGCACGATTTGGCAACCCCCACCTAGTATCCTTTGCTCATTGCCAGCCCATATGTCCAATATTCTTGACAAAGCCCATTGGCAAGTGCTTAAGGCCAATCTTCTAGCTCCAGTGCCATATTGTGATTACTTGGGGTTAATTTCCAACTTCCTCTTCTTCTTCTGTTTCTTCCCTCCCCAATCCAGGGTATCACATTTGGCATGTTACAACATTTCTTATCTCTCTTCCCCTAGTCACTTTAACACAGGGACCAGCATCTGCTCAACAAATTTGGTTTTGAGTAGTTCTAGCCCTCGCTAGCATTTGATCTCATATAATTTTGATGGTTTTTTTACTACCACTGCAATCCATTTTCCCTCCCCAAGAGGTGACATAGGCGGAATCATCCCTGAGTTGAAGGTAACTATAATTAAAATTTATAAAATATATCTTTTTTTAAATGCATTTTTTCATTTTTACCCTATATTTTTATCATTCAATTATTTTTCTTCTTCTTTTTTTCCATGGGACTTGACATTTTCTCAGTTCAGTGGTCCACCTTTTTAATTTATTCCCCCAGACTGGTTCCTAGGTATAATTAGACCTACTAGTTTTCTATGGTTTTGAGGTCTTACTTTTTTATAACTTAACCATATAGTTTGGTTCAGCGGTCCTTTTTCAGAGTTAACCAAATTTATTAGTACATAACTAATTTAATGGTTCAGCAGTCCTTTGGGAACTCTTTTTTTATTATTTTTTCATCAATCCACTGCTTCAAATACTTAGCATGGACTCGATTTATTATTCTTCTATACAAGAGGTTCTTGATGGAGTAGGCGTCCATCACCATCTTAGTAATAATCTCAAACAGACCCAACCACAAAGCATCCAACTTGTTTCTTCTCCCAAAACCATGTGTATCGCAATAGTCATCTCTTTCACCTATTTGGTATTTGATAAGGCCAGTTGGTTCTTATATCCAACATTTTTGCTCAAATCCTTTTCTTTAAAGTTGTATCAAACGCTTGTAATTGCATTTCGATCAGGCTATTTGTAAATCAATTCAGGTACTGCTTGGAAGTCTGCTCCAATGTTGGTTCCACCACCAAATATAGAATCGGTGACAATGCAGCCTTCCTCCTGTATAGCAACTCAAAAGGCGTAATTCTCATTACTGTATGATGACTTATACTGTAGGCAAATGTCACTAAACTAAGGTATGTTCCTCACATGAAAGTTCTTCCTAGAAACCAGCTTCCTCATTATTGCAGCCAGCGTCCCATTGACCCATTCTAACAGTCCATTCATCTCTGACTGGTAGGGTGCAGACATGACTCCTTGGATCCCCATTATTTCATTTAATCGTGAGAACACATGAGATGTGAAATTCATTCCATTGTCACTCAGCAGGACCTGTGGGCATCCATGTCAGTATACTACTTGATCTAGGATAAACTTTGAAGTGCTGGTAGCGTCTACTTTTTCCACAGCCTTCATCTCGACCCATCTCAACAGATGGTCAATTGTAACTATATTATTTAAGTCCCCTTGTGCTCATCATCAGTGGTCCCATCATGTTAATGGACACCATATTCCAGGCAAACAAAAGTGGACCAGTTGTTATCCAGTTGTGCTCTTGTGTGGCTTGTGCAACTGGCACTCCACACAGCAAGCCATATAGTCTGCGACAATGTAGTTGATGGACTCCCAGTAGTAATACTGGCGAATATTATTGGTTGTTTTCCTCAGGCCTCCATTCACAACAACCTTATGAGTGGCTTGAACAATAGCCACTCATTCTGAAGGCTTTGGGAATAGTAGTCACTTCCCACTGATTGTCTTGAAAACTTGTCCAACCATGGTTCCAGTGTTTTCCATCACTTTTTTAAAGTGCACCTTAAATTTTCTTAGGGTTCATTCCATTTTCTCCATTGACAATTCTCTGGAATAGCTCATCTGCTTGCTGGCATACCACCTGGACCATTGTTAACCACAATAGCCATCCGCATTCTGATGAGAAGCTCTGGCTTGGTGAACTATCTCATAATTGTAAGCCTGTAACTTAGTGCCCATCAGGACAGTCATCCTTATGGTTCTTATAGGTTGTGTAGCAAAGCAACAAGGAGTGGTCTGTCACCACTTTGAAGTGTGTTCCATGGATATATACCCAAAATTGTTTACTGGTATAAAATGATCACAAGGCATTCACACTCAGTCACATTGTAATTCCTCTCAGCAGCTGAGAGTGTCTAGCTCACATACGCCACCAAATGTTCATCCCCAAGTTAATCTACTTGTCTCAGTATGGCGCCAATTGCTGTTAACAAAGCATCAATTTGTATTATAAATTCTTGAACAAAATTCAGATATTTCAAAATCAAAGAATCTATTAAATACTGGCATAATTCATCAAAGGATTTCTGGGCCTCTTCACTCCAAACACATTCTTTTTTGGTCTCTTCAGAAAATGGAAGAGGGGCTCAGCAAATTTTACAAAATCCAAATGAATCTTCTATAGTATCTGACTATTCCAAGGAATACTTGGATACCTTGGACACTCTTTGGTACAGTCATACCAGTAATCTTATCTCATTGTAGGTCTTAAAATTATAGATTAGTAATTATTTATTTAATATTTTATAAATTTTATCTATTTTTTTGTATTTTTCTTTTGCATTGGGACTTTTAAGCTACAATTAGGTTCAGAGGTCCTTCTTTTCCCCTTCATCCAAACTGGTTCCTAGGTATACTCTGACCTACAGTTTTCATGGTTCAAATTCTTATTCTCTTAAAATTTTACCATCTGTTTTGGTTCAGTGGTCCTCTTTTAAGACTTGACCAAAATCTTAGGCCATGACCATTCTAATGGTTCAGTGGTCCTTTGAACATTGCAACAATTTTCTAGATCCAATAGTTTCAATTTTTTAGTATTGACCTTCTTCACTATATGACCACCAGTGCTGTTTTTCATGTATAGGCAACACAAGCCAACTTTGGCAATACTCATAAATGTATCCATTAGGCCTTTAATCCTGACTTGTCATTCATCCAACAGATCTTAATTTTATTTCGTATTTCAGCAACTGATACTTGAGACCTCATATCTCCCACTATTGTGACTTCCTCATTAATCAACAATTCCGTTTGACTACTCTTATTGTT
>JAKSZP010000453.1:0-76175 GCA_022478985.1 Massospora cicadina | reverse complement strand
TATTCACAAGTTTGATATTCATTATTAGATTAAGCAATCGTAAAACTTCGATAATCTTTCAGTAACAGCTTTTTCTTCAGTGTAGACCTAACAAAAGGTCAACTGATGATAATACACCATAAAGATTCACTATCGATAAACATCGAATTTTCATAATATATGGTAGTTATTTGTATAGTAGATATAATAGAGGAGTATTGTGTATTTGGTTATAACCAGGGTGTTGACAAACGGTTTTATATTCAATTTACATAGATATGAAGAGAGAATAGTGAAGCAAAAATGTTTATACTTTAAACATTATTAAACAATTATGAGAGTACAAGAATCTTTTTAGTTAGCTGCTCCTGTTGAGTATGGAGCTTAAGGGTCATGGCTTACATCCTACCAACTCACATTCTAAAGAATAAAACGGCTATCTCGTATAAAATATCCTTTCTAGTCCATCTAAAATATAAGGTACAGAATTGATTATTTCCGTTAACGCCCAAAAGATAAACATATCCGGAGTACAGAATAAGATTAGATAAATGATTACTTTAAAGCTCAAGGAATATTATACGTGTATATAAAGTTCGCTTTACTATTACCAAGGACCAAATGAAAATCAAACCCATTTTACTGCCCTATTTGCTTCAGTTTACCTCATCATGTTTCGGAAGCATAAATATGAGATTTCAGGAGCTTGAAATTCGACATGGTAGTCGATGGAGTCTCCCCTACGATACCAAAGCCTTAATTGAGGAGGTTGGGGCTTTGGGCGAAGGTTGGGTCAAACCAGGGATTATTCCGCGTCCAGTTAATAACACAAAATGGTTTAATTTCAAACATCGGCCAAGTACCTATCCTAGCCCTCTAACTTACCCAAAGAAATGCTCCACCCAAAATGCTAAACCCCGCTATCTAAAGATTTGTTATAGAACCGTAGTTGAAAGCTTTTGGGTTGGAACCTCCATCCCACTAACCCATTTAATTCATTGCCCATATCAAGCATGCCAGATAACCTTAAATCGAACTCTTGATCTGAAAGGAAAGTTATCGGATCCAATCTTCTCAAATTTTCAAATTTGGACTGGCATCATTAAGCTGCATCCACCTTATAAAATGGAATTTCAACATGAGATATTGAAAGCAATTAAATTAAAGATCATTATTGATGGTCCAATTAGTGGATTCTTCTGGTTCAAACCTCTCTTTTGGGCGGCATCAGGTTTGGCATCACATGCCTCTCTTCATTCTTACGGTAGCAAAAGTCAAATTCCTCACCATCAATTCTAAATTTCCAGTTGTCGAGGACAAGCATCTACAAGGGTTTATTGGCTTCACCCCAAAAGAGAATTACTTAAATCAAAGTTCAAATTTCTTCTTTAAAGCCATTTACTAATCCATTCCATACTATGCTTCATCCTTATCAGGGCTCACGCTGAATTTATAAAGGATGGTCTAGATCCAGATAGCACAATAAAAGCTGATTTTATTTGTTCAAATTCACATTAAAAATGAGTTTATCATGCTCAGATGCTTTAGATGTAGAAAAACTTAATGAAATTGCCTTTTGTTAAATTAAAAACAGAATTTTTTATATGGTAATTTTATTTCAGCATCATGAAACTAAATAAAATCTTGATAGCACTTTTGAGCAAATTTAAAAATTACAGCAGAACTAAACAACTTTGCAAACTGACACACAGCAAAACCCTGATGTCATCAGCCCTACTGCCCACTGCTTCAAAATGAGGCAGCAGTGAAACCCCCTAGCATCTTTTGCCCAGTGGTAAAATGATTTTGAACAAGGTTGACCAGCCCCCCAATGCCTCAGGTTGATACATTCCCCCTAAGGATCTCTCCCTTCACCTTGCACATTCCCAAGTGGTGCCCCATAGCCCCATTGTGCTCCCCCAAAGCAAGATGCAATTTGGCATCCAGGTTGAATATGGCGACTTGTTCCTATAATGACAAACAAATTATAGAATTAGCCCTGGCACTTATGCAGCCTTCAGGCTTTACTGACTTCTTCCCCTATGGGGAACTTTGACCTCAGCTTCACCTATGAAAACTGATACTACAATTGCAGCCAACATTCCACTGGTATTCCAGAAATCCCCCATCCCAACCACTTGCACTCAGTTGCCTAATGACACCACTCTTATGGTTCAATTTGTAGGTATCCCTACCCACCTCCCCCTGATACTTTATATAATAAACTAATAGCTGGGTTGTCAGTGTATGGCACTGACCCCATTTTACATTTGTGGTTCCCAATGGAGCCAACTGATTTGTGGGCCCTTGCACCTTTTCAACTATATGCCCAATATCAACCAAAAATGCCATTTTGATCCCCCCTTGCACCATTGTCCCCTCTGCCCCTGACCACCCTTTCTGGGCCAGAGTAGACAAAGGGTGCACAATATGCCCCATATATTTTGACCTGGACTACTCAGAGTGGTGCTGCCCCACCATAGCCTGAGCTGGAGCCCATATACTTGACTTCCCCTATGATGAACCCATTGCTGACATAAAAACTTTTTTTAATGGGCACAATCTTCCCTCCCCCTCCACCTAAAATGGTAGATGCAACTGCCACAACTTCAGCCAATAAGGAACCTATATATCAAACCCCCACTCCCACACCAACTAATAAGAAGCCAGCATGGACCCCAGTAAATAAAAAACCCATCCACCAGCCACCTAGCCCAACCCTCCTGTAAGTAGAGCAACCTATTGTTTTCAACTAAAATCCCTGGGATTATTTGAAGGAAGTTGATGATTTTGAAAATCCCATCTCTGACTCAGTTGAGGCCCCATGCCTCAAAATGTACCTAAATGCAGAATATGCAGCTCAATTTCTAACTCAGCACTATGCTCTACACTCTGATGCTGATGACCTAAGTGACCACCAACTCACCAAAGAGGCTGTTGCCTCCCCTGATTGTTGCCACCTTCAAAAGGCTTTAGAAAAATCAGTCACAGTCTTGGCAAAGGGGATACCTGCCCTTGTCCTTCCACCCCATGCAACAAGTATATAAAAAAGAATTACTCTGATTCCACCAAGTTGCCAATAAAGCAATACAAAAATTGTGATGGTCACAAAAGTTGGCCCTAAGACCCGCATTACCAGCAACAACATTGCCACCTTCACCACCCTTTCCAAAGTTTACCCCAAGGTTGAAAAAGCCCTATCTAAATATATCCATATCCTCCTCATACCAAAATGTGAGCTGCAAGCCCCATTATGTTACCTTGGCCCCCATTTTCAGGATGCACCCATAACTGTGCTCTCAGCGCTTTGCCATAAACCATCTGAAATAGAGGAGGAAGATGAGCCTCCTGAACCCCACTCACCCCACCATGGACACAGCAGTTTACTGCATCTGGCCTGGTTGGATCATTTTAGTTTTTTTTATTTTTTGATTCAGTTTGAATGATACGCTCATCTCTTTCTGTTTGTTCAATTTTAGTTTAACATAAGTTTTTTATGAGCTTGGTATTTTCTTTCCCTTGGTCAGCTTACCTCAGTTCAATAAAAAACTACCTTACAACTTATCATGCAGAGTTCCAGTACTAGTCCAATTTCTCTAAAGTATTATATGATCTCTTTAATTTAGGTCTGTATTGTATTTCTTTTTTTAGTACTAGATGGTCCCTCATCTGTATTATATTTCTTATGATAATAAACATCTAATCTTACATTAATTTTTTCCTTAATTTCCTTTATATACTAACTATGCAACTTTTTTATAAATTTAAGCTACTTTAAATAAATTGTCATTAGTTTTAATTTTATTCCTACTTATATACCCTGGTAAAGTTCATATAAATATCCAAGATAGCTAAAAAATAGTTGTTCTTATGCTTGTTTAGGATTAAATCCTATTAAGAAGTTAATTTATTGTAGTTACAAATGATGATAATAAAAATAAAGATCAATAAGAGGTCTGTTGTGAAGTGGTGACTGCATAGGTTCATGAGGGTTCTAACTCTTAACTTAAAAAGCTTCCTGCTTGATGACAGAAAGCACAATCAGAGCTAATAACGGTTCAGGTAGAAATGTGACCTTGCTTACTTAAAAATATATAGAGAACTATTGCCTACAATATACTGGAATAACACTAGTAAAATTTAGTGACCAGACAAAGATATCTATATTAAAGATATCATTTCCACATATATAGGTGACTTATAGCAATTTTATGACATCTATTATAAATCATTGCCATCAGTTGCTAAATAAAAACATTTATGCTATCCATTGACCTGCAGCATTCAACATGCTATTGGTTGAAACTTCCATCAAACTCATTTTCAAAGTTGTGGTGATTGCACCCGCAAGTCTGGTAAGCTAAAGATATTGGTAACTTGGCCCAATTTCTCTTGGATTATGATCATCAAACCAGTTATAATTAACAACTTAATTGACATAATTGCTAATTATGAGCTTTTTTCTTAAAGCCTAAAAGCCATTGAAATAGCTATAAATGATCAAAGCTAATTTGGAGTTTTCTTCTAAAATACTTAAAAGTCATCTACACTAATTAATAAAATTGGCACTCACGCCTAATCAAGTAAAGCACTAGTATCAGAACATGGTGGAAAATACTCAATTTGGTTAAAAGCACAACATACCCTCTGGCTCAATATGATTACCTTCTTCAAATATGTCTGTTGACATGAGCTACTCTGTAGACAACAAGCTAAGTGTCACAGTACCTCATGGCTTATTATAGCATTGATGATAAACAAAAAAGCCATTAGTGCACCCCCTCCAAGAGACGTTTGTAAGAAATGCTAAAATGTGCAGTATTTGTTGCCAAAGAAATTGGTGTTAAAGTGGGAAAATAATATTGATATATAACTAATAGAATTGGGGGCAGAGCCTCAAAGAAGTTTAGTTGTCAACCATTGCCAACATCCTCAATGGCTCAAGCCAACCTAAACCTGACATCTTGCAATTAACACAAATAGATACAAAATAAAAAGATAATAAAAAGATATAAGTAATGAATTTTATTTTTTCTTCTTCCTTTTCCCCCATTTGTATAGTTACCTACATGATCTTAAAAACTTAGCATGCATTCCATTAGCAATATGACCATTGTTGAGGTCCTTAATACTATAAGCATCCAATGCTAACTTATTGATGGCCTTGAAGGGTCCAACTAAAACTTAGCTAACTTAATCCAATGTCCAAAGCCATAGGTGTTGCAATAGTTAACCTGTGACGGTTGAGGTTTATCTTAAACGTCACATTGCCCTGATGTAAAAATTAACTTAAGTGGTTGATTATTGGTCATCAACCCAGTAACCTTTTTACTGCACAGGTTCAATTTCCTTGTGCACTTTGCGTTTTATAGAATGTATTATCTGATAATAGTATGGAGACTATTATCTGTAGTTGAGTTTGAACTATTATTAGGCCCAACGCTTTGGCCAGTACTTCCAATTAAATACTTTATAAGTCATACTTGTAGGGATTCATTCTCTATATTCCTGTCCACCTGATCTTTGTCCAGATACCCCGGTGATAGTCTCTTTTGGCCCAACGCACAGTTGGCAGCTATCCATGATTGTGGTTCCCTTTGTCTCTAGATCCCCGCTTGGATCTCTACTCTTCTCTCTGAGAGTCTTCCAATTATTGCCTTCTGCAATAATATTCTTGAGATGGAACTTCACAATGGATGCTGATAGTCTAACTATACACCAAATTGACAATATTACTAAATGATGGTTTTAATGTGTTTTTTATTATAGTGAATCCTAGGGAATTATATAGTAGGGGATTTGGCTGTCTAACCCTCAGTTGACACCTCTTCAATGAAATGGCAGCCGTTGCCATTGAATCACCCTTCCTCATCTTAGCAGCGATGATATTCCCCATCCTGGCTAGGATTCCATTGTTGGACATCCTCAAGACCTCAAACAGAATGAGTTGGAAAACGTGTCCCCAACATTTTCCTCTCTATCCAAGCAAACCAACCATAATTGGCTAGCGTCCTGCTTAGGTAATGGAACTTATTACCCATTATGTCAGGTCAATTCACCAACCAATTGACCTGCTAGTTGAAGGTGGCATCACTCGCCTCGAAACTCACTACGCATTCCCAATCAGTCAGTGATGAAACCTGACTGATCTCAATCAGTACACCTGACAGTTAATCACTATCAGATGCCCCTATTTTGTCAGCCACTCCGCCCAATGAGATATTAGGTATTCATCCAGATCGATCCCAGATGGATACAGCCAGGCGAATATCCCAAAATCCCCCTAATGTAGTTCCTCCAAAACTTGGGCCAACTGATTTCCAGTTCACTTCGCTTTAGGGAATTTTCCCCTAGTGACACCAGGTAATATAGCAGGCTGGGATATGGGCAAAAATTCCGACACCTGATCTTTGATAAGACAGGACAAGCTGGTGTGGAAGATAGAGGGGGTGAGATAGCATTAGTCTTGGATAGACCCAGGTTGAGACAAAGACTGGGGAAGGACGGCGGTTTGATGGTTCGTCAAGAAAGGGTTGAACCAAATGGTTTTGAAGTGGGTGGTTTCTAGGTTAAAGATGGATTCAATCAGAATTGAGATAATTCTTGGGTGTGGTGGTTACGCCACTATGGAATTCAATTCAGCCTAAAGCATTTTGGGGTTTGCTTATGGCATGTTTCAAAAGACATAACGTCAAGCATGGTTAATAAGCTTGATCTATGCTTGCAGCAGAGAGCTATAAGAGAAAGGACTTTATAATGGGAGGTCTCTAGTTCCGTTATCTATCAACTTGCCTAAATATATCAAATAAAGCCGTTCCTAAGCCTTACTTATTTTTATTACTGTCTTCCAAGGTTTATATTGATAAATTTAGTCTAACAGCGGCCATGTTTGGCCTATACGAACAGGAGTTGGACTTTGAGAGCGAGATTGGGAAGGCTATTGCCTCCCTATACACCTTGTCTTGGAGTCAGGACATGTTGCTGGGGGTAAGCATACTTGAAACTGTCCTCCAAGAGGTGTTTATCCGTGGCTCCTGTAGTACATGCACTAGAAGAATGGTCTCAGGGACCTTGTCTGCCCTTTGGTCATTGACTTGGGCCCCGCTTCCCAATTCATTAATGGCTCACTGGAAGGAGTCAGTGCGTTACATAACCCTATTGCCAATTTAGAAAGTTGGAAGAGCTTGCCACTTTGTATCACCATATTTTATATTTTATTCAAGGTAAGCTGACCAGAGGATGGACATTACTAATACAAAACCAAATAAGCAAACTGAAAACACAAACCAAACGCCAAAATGAGTGGCGAGACACCAAAACAAAAGGAAAATTAACCTACAAAGTTAGCAGCCGTGAACAGCTTATCCCACCATGGCAGAGGGGGAGGGGGATCAGGCAGATTATTGATTTCATCTTCATTATTGAAGAGACGGATCAAAGCTGAGAGCAAGGGGGTCGGGCATCTGAAGGATGTGGGTTGAGGTGAAATAGATAATTGTTAAGATCTCTAGTAACAATCTGGGTCTGGATCAAAGCCTCCAGGAGTTCAGCAATATGGTGTTCAGCTTGTATGCGTGTGTCAGGAAGCTGTGAAAAATTCGTGATATTGGCTCTGGTGATACATGTGGCGGGGGAAAATTCTGCCAGTGCAACAACATGCTTGACAGAGAAGGATTCAGTTTCTCTTAATTGTTAGATTTCCACTTTTGCGACCTCAGGGAAATTGGCAGGGAATTTGGTTAAATGTAGCCCTTCTTTAAATTCAGTGACAGAGAGTGCCATGGCTTTTCGGAGATGGCGGCTATCAGGAGAGGTCACTGTGGCCTCAGCAAGTTGATAGTCACTCAAGAATGGGGTAGCGGTGGGTTTGAGGACATATTTCTTGGGGTGGGAATAGGGCATCGAAATCTGAAGGTAGATACAGTTCCAAATTAATTGGAAAGTTGGGAGGTGGGACAATTTTCCCAGATTCAGTTATTTCATCCAATAAGTTCCAGGGATTTTGGTTGAGTATGATTGATTTGGAGAGACGTGGCTTTGGTTGGGTAAGTTTTGGGGCGGAAAATTGGTTGGATTGAATTTGGGTTATAACCTGCTCCTGATTGGGTATACCTTGATAAATTTGACTGCCTTGGGCTTTGGTTGCAAAGGTTTGCTGATTTTTCAAACGGTCAGCTGGAGGGGGTGGGGGCAGTCAAAATCCCCACTCAAACGCTGTTTGTGTAGCCTCACGTGTGGGCTTGGCGGTTTCCAAATTTTTTGAATTGTGGCGACAGGCCTTTTTGGAGTGATCCAACTTATGGCAGAGGGGGCAAACTGTGTGGCCGTTGTCAATGCAAGACCAAAAGAAGTGATCCGATGCAGACGGGATATAGGCACGTGGTGGGATGTTTTGGGCTATGATTGGCTGGTGGGGGGTAATGGTGGCCATTGTCTGTGGTGCTGCTAATCGCTCAGCACCGCTCAGGACCAGGAAGTGGAGGATGGGGTCTGTACCATATTTGGACAGCCCCATCATCAATTCTTTATAGAGTGTTTGAGGGGGAAGGTGCAAAGGAAGGTTTGCAAAGGTCACCACAAATGTGGTATCACTGGGGAGGCGTGTACAGTTGGTGGTAATGGGTGTGTTTTTATATATGAAGGGCGTAGTTGCAGCAGCAGCCGCGTCCTCTTCAGTGGGAAAGACTATATTAAAATAGCCTTGTAAGGGCAGAAGTCAATAAATCCAGCTGGTGCAAACGTGGCCATTGCCAGCTCAATTATCGCTTTATCAGCATATGGGAAGAGATGCCCATACTCAACTTGGAGGCAAAAGTGAATATTGGGTTGGGGTAAGGCATAGGGGTGGGGGCGGGTTTGGGTGGACTCATGCTAAGTGTTTTAAGTCCCTTGGAGGGACAAATCAGCCAGATGCATTAGGCGGGCTGGATGAGCCCACTTGTACACGTTTGTCTGCTGGGCGGAAAATGCTATCATGTGGAGCACCGCTGCCCCATACTGGGGCAGCAGGTGGGTGATACGCAGACATAAATGGAAAATTGATGCGGTGTAGGTGGTGATGGAAAATTAATGTTTACTTTTTAACCAAAATTGCTTGAAAGTGATGTCAAGTGAAAAGAAAAGTTTTTGTATCATATTCTTTAGCCTTAATATTCCAATTGATAGTTGTCATGTTTACTTGACTTCATAAAGGGCACCAACAGAAAAGACAATGCTGAGAGGCAGGAGGTCCAAAGGGTCAAATTTCAGGACCTCCCTGACCTCAAGCACACCTTGGATAAATGCTGAATACATGCTAGGTATGCCCAGGTTGGTACAAGAGAGATGCATAACACCCATCCCATTTGTTGTAATTTTGGCGATTCCCTATATATCCGCAAAGGGTTTTTTGCACAGGGTTATGCCCACTGAACAATTGGAACGGATGATATGACGATAGTCAGTTCCTTGGGACACTTGTAAACAACCAATTATAATAAAAAGGAACAGTTTCCCCCAAAACACTTCTTTATTTTAATATATTAAACTCGGCGGATTTTTTCTAATCTGCTCCCTCTTACTCCCTTCTTTCTTCCTTCTCAAAGACCTCCTCTGTCAATCCCCTTATTTTGCTGATATCCCAGTGACCTCAGTCAGTACTGACTCTTTACTTAGTTTATTTGTTCCGCCGTATTCTCATTGGTTTTGGCTTGTTGTTCTTCAATTCTTTATTGCCTTGATTTGAGGCAATCCAAATTATCTTTTGTTAAATGTTGACATCACCTTATCACCCTATTTTGAAGGCAATCTGAGACAACCCATTATAACCCATTATCGCCTCATCCTAAGGCGATTGAAGACTTATAGCTCTGAAACATCCTTGGCAGATTCTGCCCAATGAATCTTTGGCGAAATTGCTCCAATGATTCGTTGGTCATAATTGTGGCTTGTCATCCATCATATAGATTCGCAACATTACCCCCTTTGACTGGACGATAAGCTGTACATCTCTTTTCCTTCAACGTCATACAAACCATCATGCGCCAACAACCACAAGTCTGTGATTTTAATTTCTTTTTTCATACGTGGCTTGGTGCGGAGTTGCCTGACCCAGGCCACATCCCTCTTCCCCAATTTCCCCTTAATCCAGCTGATGAGGATAAGGCTGACGTGGACCTCACAACCGTTCTAACCCAGGAAGAGCTCCTTCCCAAATTCGTCAGCCATTTGGCTTCCTGGCTCTGGGAACAGCCTTTTCCCCTCAATCCAGAACTCACCTGCTTACTTGCCAGCCCTTATGACTCCAACCCCCTCTGCTGTCTTACTCGTTGATTTCATGGGACCATCAATGCATGTGGTTGCGGGCTTTGCTCCTAGTGGGGCAAGAACGGTTTCAAATTGATTAACTAGCTGAGCTCTCATCACCTCGCCTGTTACCATGGAACCCCAGTCCGTCCTCCTCTTCCAGTCCCATCACACCATCCTCCCCTCCTCATACTAGTGCAGTGGCCCCTGAGCAGACGTCAGCCCCCTCGCTCTCACCTCAGCAGCCTTCACCTCCACCCCAACCCCAGAAGAGTCCATAGAAACCACGGCACCCTTGAAGTGGTGGAAGAAGAAACAAAGGTCCCATTGATCAAAATGAAAGGAGCGCCGCAAGAAGCCAAAAAAAGATGGGAAGATGAAGTCATCAAAGTGAAAGACCTCCAGTAGCAACCCCAAATAAACGTAGTTAAAACTCACATAAGATATTGTGTACACTCATAATCATTTTCATCATCATCATTCATTCATTTTTTACTTTTTTATTTTTGTTTTATTCTTTTTTGGTGAGGCTCTATTACTTCTTATATGATAAAAGGAATTTCGCGTGCACTTGATTTATAATCTGACCACTCGCGGGATCCTTGATAGTATAAGGGCAACACCAATTTTATTATCTCAAATGGCCCAATCCAAATATTCGTGAGCTTGTGCTTCCACCCAAACCCGTGCTGATCATGGAATAGCACCATATCTCCATCTTTGAAATTTGCTAGGCCACTTCGCCATACCTGATTGGCAGCCTGGTTTTTGCTTTTCTTGGATAAGCTGAATGAGTATGCTTTGGTTTGTAATTTAATCAGCATATTTTCTAGGGTGGGTAATTAGCGTTGCGGATCCATTCCACCAGTGTCTTCTACACAGGCATATAGAAGCGCAGGCAGAGCAGGGTGACGTCCATAAAGCAATTGGAAGGGGCTTTTCCCCATGACAGAATGGTAGCTAATACTGTAGGCGAACACCATGGTAGAAAGAAGGGTACTCCAATCGGAGGGCCTATCAGTAACCAACTTCCATAGTATGTTCACCAGAGTCCTGTTAACCCATTCCACTCATTCCGTTGGACTCAGGGTGATATGGGGTTGTTATGACCCCACGGATGGCCATCAATTCGTTGAGCTTGGGTAAAATGTGAGAGGTGAAGTGGGTTCCATTGTCAGTAAGGATAAACTGTGGGCAGCCGTGACGCTAAATGATGCATTCCATTAAAAACTTAGCCACAGTAACTGCCCCCAGATCCTGAATGGCCCACGCCTCAACCCACCTGGTCAAGTGGTCAATTGCCACCAGGATATACTTAGACCAGTTAGCTCCAGTTGACAGAGATCTCATGACTCGATAGAGACTGTATGCCAAGCAAAGTGAGGTTTTACTAACTGGTATGAAGTCTTCTAGTGGAAAGGCTTATCCACCTGGTACTGATGGCAGCAGGATAAAGTCTAAAGCACGTCAAATTGCATGCGTTCCCAATAATACCGCGGCCTCAACAATTTAAGAGTCTTCTGGACTCCACCATGGCCGATTGCTTGGTGTGCACTCATGATAGTATTTGGTCTGATAGAAGGTCTGAGGATATTCACAGTAGTGTCCCATGTACGCTTATACAATTTCCCGTTTTCTGGAATGTATTGATCCTGAGTCCGTCTAATAACTTGATAACTTGAGGCGTTTCATCATCATGCTTTCCGCTGAGCATCTTGTTGAACATTATGTAGCTTGATTCTGCTGTAACTGCAATTGTTGGCAATCTTGATAAGCAATTGGCATTTTGGTGTTTTGCTCCTGGTCAATGAAGAATTTCAAAGTCATAAGCTTGAAGCTTAGGAGCCATCGGGCTAGCCGCCCTTCAGGCTCTCTCAAAATTCTGCAACCAGCACAACGATGCATGATCCATTATGACTTTAAACTTTACTCCATGCAAGTAGACTTGAAACTGCTTATACGCATAAATCACCGCTAAGCACTCCTGCTTGGTTACAGTGTAATTTTTTTAAGGCAATTCAAGCTATGACTACATTATGCCACGGAGTGCTCCTCCCCCTCATCGTCCTTCTGAGACAGGACTTCCACAACAGCAGAAAGTGACACATCCATCTTCACTATAAATTCCTTATCAAAATTAGGGTAGCACAACATGGGCGCACTAATTAGCGCCGTTCAAAGTGTATCAAAAACGCATTGGCGCTGTTCCGTCAATTTGAACATGTCATCTTTCTTTAGTTGCTCAAATAGTGGACCTCTGATGCAACTGAAATTGGGTATGAAGCATCGGTAATAACCCACCATCCCCAAAAGCACCCAAATGTCCTGTTTACTAACTGGCTTAGTCATCTTCTGGATAGCCTCCACCTTGGCGGGTTGGGGTCTTAGCCTAGTTGCATCCACCACAAACCCAAGATACTCCAGCTGATCCTTGAAGAAGTGGCAATTCCAAACCTTGATTTTAATATTGGTCTCATCCAGTTGGCGAAATACCTCTTTCAAATGGTAGGTGCTCAGTGAACGTGTGAGAGAAGACATTAATATTGTCAAGGTACACAAGACCACACGACAGCTTCAGATCACCCACAATGATGTCCATTGCTCGTTGAAATGTGGCTGGGGCTTGAATAGCCCATGCAGCATACAAGTTAATTGGAAAACCCCTTTTGATGTATTATGGCGCATTTTTCTTGTTCTGCCGTGGGCAACTCAATTTGCCAATAACTGGATATCAAATCCATTGCTGAGAAGTAGCGAGCTCCACCTAACTGATCCAATGCATCATCAATCCACGGTAGAGGGTATGAGTCTTTTTTGGTGATACTATTGAGCTTCTGGTAGTTGATTACTACACGGTTAGTACCATCCTTCTTTTTACAAATAGGACAGGCGAAGCCCACGAATTCTTAGATGGTTTGAGCATTCCCTGCTCTAGAAGCTTGCCAATATCCTTGGTGATGACTTCATCAGCTGCCCTTGATTAGAAGATTGGCCGTGACCTGATATGGGATGATCTCCAGTTCCAGCTGATGAACAACCCCTCAAGCACACCACAAATTATAATCGTCAACAGCAAAAATATCCTTGTATTTTTTGAAATAAAGCTTCCGCCCAATCCATATGGTCTTCTGATAACCCCATTAAATTCTCCCATGGTACAACCGCCATTACACCAAGATTCGGTTTGATGGGCAGACCAAATTTATCCAGAGAACCAAACTTGTGAACGTGGTTGAACTCCCCAACCAGGTTCAGATGTAGATACGCTATAATCTGATGCCATCAGATTCGAATTGGTATGTTCTGAAGATTTGCTATCAATACCTTGATATCCCCATGGCCTGGAAGTATGATGCCTGGAGCCACGTGGGGCTCAAGTTGCAATTGATGATAAGGCCCAATGATCTCCCCATAGAGCCCAGCTGGCACTTCCACCTTTAACTCAGTGTCTACTATTACTTGATGTCCAGAGGGAATTGATATAGCTCCAGCTGCTCTAAGTGGTAGCCCTTGATATTCGTATATCTGGTGGGGAAGGGCCTGATTTTTTCCTTTTAATCGATAATAGCGCACTGGAATCACCCCATCGCTGTAGGAAAGGTTGATCTGTACCATATGCACTGAGCCCTTTGGCACTCGGCTGGAGGTGAAATAAATTGGGATCCGCTGTCCCAAGATGGCTAGGGTCTCTTCTATCATGTCAATGATGGCCCCATAGTGTCACATAAAGTCAGTCCCAATCAACAGATTGTAGTTGCTGTTTGGTAATACCACCGCTGGAGCCACAACAACAATGGATCCAAACTGCAAGGGAAGCGCGCTATACGCTCCCTCAGTGACCGTGGTTTCTGCTCCAGCGGTCCCATACACCATCCAGTGGTCTATGTCAGGTTTTAAAGACAACTTCGCCAACTTAGTGGAGACAATGTTAACAGGAGCGCCTATATCAATTATAGCTCATAATTGGGTTTTGGCTACCACAATGTCACAGTAAGTGCACTCCGAGTAAGATGAATGCCAGTTATTTACTATGTGTACATTCAGTGGTTCACGTTCTCCAGGGAAACTTATAATACCTGCATCAACTTTAGGGTACCATGTCACAATAGCATTTACAGGAAGGGTGACCTCTACTCTTCTCAGGGAAAAACATCTGCAAACGGTTCTAACTGTTCTGAAGGACCTTGGTCAAACATCTGACAAGCATAAGGCTTCAGTAACTCTGGAGACCCTTTGTCCGCCATTTCTTTGGCTTGTGCTTAGGTCAGCACATTTACTCCCCAACCGGCTGTTGGTAGAGGAATGCATCGTCATACTGGGAGGCTTTTGCTGCAATTAATACACTAGATTCAGGTCGGATGTTTGAATTTGAGATAGTGGAAGTAGAGAGTCCTGTCTCTACTCCGCTCTGACTTTTCCCTTATAACATTGATCCAGTTGTATGTAAGGGATCCGTCAATTGGGGCACCATTGTCCCATAGGTCTGGGGCGACCGCAATTAAAACAATGTACCCATAGGACCTACGTCTGTGCTTAATATAAGTTGGCCCACTTGGAAGGTTGTTCTGAGGAGGATCAGCATAACCAGACCCACATTGGTAGAACGCCTGCTGCCAATCAACATATTTAGGGCCAAAGTGGTAGTTGGCCAGTTGTCAATTGGCAGTTATGGAACGGACATTGGACTGCAGTGAGTAACCTGGCAGAACCCGCACTGACCAGTTGATACCCCACATGATTAGGGTTGACAACAGCGACAGTGTGAATCTGTTTGATATTGGATGGAGGGAAAGTTACTACTAAGTGACATAAAAATTGAATAAGTTTAAGAAGAGGTATATCATCCTCCAACAATGGGGCCATGTCATTGTAAAGCTCAGGGTATGGCTTCACCGCCAAGGCCATTGCAATGCACACATCAACTGTAGATAAAATCCCTGCCTCAATCAACATGTGAGCTTCCATCATAAATCACTCAGAAAATGCGGCGAGGGTCTCATTTTTCTGAAACCTGATGGTCAAGAACTTGTCTTTCCGCTGTGACATCTTTGCAGTTACGCCAAACAACCACAGCACTGTCTCCTTGACTTCTTGGTATGTAATGGAACTATCTGAAAGGTAACAAACGACTTGATCAGCACTTCTGAAATCCAAGGAGGAGATAAATAGTTTTTCCCTCTTCCAATCTGAAGTTCCTTCAGTTGCAAACTCAAATCGTCAAAAGAAACCCATGAATATTTCCTTTGCAATCAAATGGTGGCAGCTTATCACTGTAAACCTCTTGGAGCAGCTCATCTTGTCTTTTGAGCACATTATCCAATGCAAGTTTCAGCTCCTCATATGCAACTGGCCCATCGTGTCGTGTAGATTCCTTATCAAAGCAACCTAGATGCGACATAGCTGGCGACTGAGTTTTCATCATATTGTAATTGATCAATGGGCCCCCTGTAGTGAACACCACTGTTGTAATTTTGGCAATTCCTTATATATCTGCTGAAGGGTTTTTCGCACAGGGTTATGCCCACTGAACAATTGGAGCAGATGATATGACGATAGTCAGTTCCTTGGGACACTTGTAAACAACCAATTATAATAAAAAGGAGCAATTTCCCCCAAAACACTTCTTTATTTAATATAATAAACTTGCCGGATTTCTTCTAGTCCGCTCCCTCTTACTTCCTTCTTTCTTCCTTCTCAAAGACCTCCTCTGTCAATCCCCTCGTTTTGCTGATATCCCAGCAACCTCAGCCGGTACCAACTCTTTTCTTAGTTTATTCATTTTGCCATATTCTCATTGGTTTCAGCTTGTTGTTCTTCAATTCTTTATCGCCCTGATTTGAAGCAATCCAAATTATCTTTTGTCAAATGTTGACATCGCCTTATTGCCATATTTTGAAGGCAATCTGATACTACCCATTATAACCCATTATCGCCTCATCCTAAGGCGATTGAATACTTATAGCTTTGAAACATTCTTGGCGGATTCTTCCCATTGAATATTTGGTGGATTTCCTCCAATTATTCGTTGATCATAATTGTGGCTTGTCGTCCAGTCATATAGATTTGCAACACCATTGTTTCATCTCTTCCACCAAAATGGACGCGTTTCTCATTAAATAATGATGGCTTAATACAATTAATCATTGAATGAGGGTTTGAAACCCATTCTATTTATGAAATTACTATCTCAGGTCAGGTTCAACTTCAATTGATCACTCAAGCAAGGTCATTTCAACGTATGTTACCTTGTCAGATGGAAGAATGCACCTATTGGTGCACTAAGGCTTAGTATCACTTTCTCTGATCCATGGTTTCCCCGAGTTGACTTAAATATGCTTGCTTGAGATCAACTTTTCTCATTGGTCATCTTCCCATAATAAACACTCCTAGTCATTTTACGATTTTCTATATGTTGACATGGGCGAACCTGTGTGCGGACCTTTTCAAGGAGGTTTCATGATGTGTTAGCCAATTTATTTCTTTTAAAATTAGTACAGCCTCAGGTACACAGCAGGGCTTGCCAAGTTCCCTCCAAACCAGGTCATTTGTGCCTTATAGCCCTGTACAAAACTTGGTTATGAACTGGCCATTGGGCATAGCCAAGTTTTGCTGATTTCTTGATCTATTATTACTTTTACTGTGCTACATACCCTCTCCTTATGTCACCTTACTCCATCTCCCTATGCTGAGCTATCTTTATGTTCATTCTGATGATGAGTTCTCTTGCTTTGGACCAGTGCTTCGTGCAAAGCCAAGATGGGAACCGGAAAGTTATTTAAACTCTCCTGACATTAGACGACTAACCCACTTGACTTTACATGCATGAACATTCTCCACATGGGACTGTCACAAAGTGCAAATGGTGTGCACCAGCTGGTGGCCACAGCCGCGGTGGGGCTCATCACTGTTTTGCATTTTTCCAATGTTTAGAGCATTTTGGTGTTATTCTTGCTACCTTTGACTGGAAAGTAATTACCCTTCTTGCCTGTACCTGATGGATATGGACACTTTGTGATCTGAGAGCTGTGATGTCCCAACTTTCCACCAAATTTAATAAAATTGATACCAACAAATTGCTTTTTCTTTGGCAACACGTTTGGATGGTGCATTAAGAATCATCGACAAAGGGCCTGGTGGTGTTGGCCTTAGATAACGTTGTACAACCCGTTGTCAAAATGGATATATGGTCATTTGCAGCCCAAAACGCGTTTTGTAATGATGTTCTATATATACTACTGAGCTATATATCTTCCCTTGTAGCTCAGATATGGACCCCATTTTAGTGTATCATATCACCACAGAGAACCCACGCTTGACTAAAACCATGATCTGCGGAACCCAGGGGGTGGAGAAGCTGTTACAATTATAATATAAAAACGTTTATGCAGTTGCTGAAGACATGGTAGGATATGTGGCCTCAGTAGTAAGAGTGGCCAAATATCCCTCGCTTTTTTTGATGCAGAAACGTACCCTGGGGGTATGCTAGACCCTGAAGAAGAGTTTGGTGGTGAAGTGCTGGAGTTTTCTGCTATAAATAAAGATCATTTGGATAAATTTTTAAATACTGCTACACTTTCATTCCATTTAGGAATAATCAGCACTACTATCTTGGTAGATACTAGAGCCTCTGAGAATTTTACCGACCAAGACCTAGCCGATTACCTTGAGCTGAGTTACTTGACAGGTGGTATAGTTAGAGGAAGGGCTTCTCAAGGTATTTCTACGTTAAAAATATGGGGATAGTGGACTATCAAGTTGCAAATACCATTTTTCTGACCACTTCCAAGCTATCAAAAACCTCTTGTACAACATCATTTTGAGTGTAAAGTGGTGGCAAAAGTTTGACGTCAGAACAAACTTGTAAGAAAATACTTTATCCTTAACTTTGAAGAATGGTCACGAGTTATTTGTCCCTTTGGCTGGAGAAAACTTTCAGGGCGATTTTCCCCACTGACCTAATATTCACACTCTCAGCCTTGCTCCATTGCTGAAGCCCTCTTTAGAGGTCCCCTACCTTCCTGTTTGGAGGGGTTATAATCTTCATTTAATGCAGCTTCAGCCAATGTACTACCAGATCATTCAGAGTTCAATTGCGAGTTTAAGCTCACTGTTGATCTGGTGCATATATCTTCCCCACTTATCCATTGACGGTATGGGAGGAAGCGGCTTTATATGTGTGTATGAAGGAGCAGTTAGCCAATGGCTCTATTTTTCAGCGAACCTCCCCTTTGTGTTCCCCACTTCTCTTTTAGAGAAGGCTGATGGTACCTTACGCCTATACATAGATTATGGGAATCTCAACAATGTCACAGTACCAGACTTGCATCCCATCCCACTAGACTCACAGATTGAACGCTATGTGCAGAATGTGAGAGTCTTCTTCAAGCTGGATTTTTAAGTGTTTTCAATAAGATCCAGATCAAGAAGGGACCAGAAGTGGCTGACCGCATCCCATACAAGAAAAGGGATTTTCCAATTTCGGGTTATGCTCATTGAGCTTAAAAATGCCCCTGCTATCATTCAAGCGCCAAATTAATGCGGCTTTGTGACCTGCTGGGGTATGTGCAGTAGCGTATATTTATTATATTTTGTT
Source organism: Massospora cicadina (assembly GCA_022478985.1). Classification (NCBI taxonomy): domain Eukaryota; kingdom Fungi; phylum Entomophthoromycota; class Entomophthoromycetes; order Entomophthorales; family Entomophthoraceae; genus Massospora; species Massospora cicadina. The sequence continues at coordinate 57,319 of JAKSZP010000453.1, read as the reverse complement.
ATTTTTCCTGACAATGAGTCCCATGCAGTACACCTTTGGCAGGTTGTGGAGCGTTTAAGGGCAGCTGACTTCACATTAAAAATAAGTAAGTGTGAATTCTATAAGTCCCAGGTCATCTCCCTGGGCAACGTCATGTTTGACCGAGGGCACATGCTAACTCCAGACAAGGAAAAGACAATTTGTTAGTGTCCAACTCCAACTTCAGTTTAGGAATTTAGGAGTTTTTTTAGAGATGTATAAGTTCCTTAAGAAATTCACTCCAAACCTTTATGAAGTTGCAGCGCCCCTATATAAGGACAGTGGTGCAAAAGTGCTCCAGTGGTCCCCAACTTTGCAGGATGCCTTCCAAGTGGTAAAGTGTACTTTGTTGTCCATGTCCGTTCTTTGCCATTGGTGGGATTTTCCTTGGGTTAGGTGTAAGCCTTGTGCAGGGGAAGGATTGAAATCCCCTTTAAGGGGTGTAAATCCTAAATGGATTATTAGATTCAAAAATAAGAGTCAAATCTACAAGTATATCAAACTTGGGGCTTGGTATAAGTTATCCCAAATCTGAGGAAATGGTACATTACCATTCCCTGGGACATGTGACCTGGGATATCACCTGACCTGGTCACGAGAGTGGCTTGATCCAAGTAAGGGTCAGAATAGTGGGCAATCCAGAAAGCCAAGAGAAACCCTGCTTGGATGGAGCCACTACGATCCTTGAGCCACATGTCCCCAAAATACCCTATAAATATCCCTAATTATTATTATATAAAAATACTTTCATTCATAAATTTATTTTATCTTATATTTTTATTAAGTTAATTTATATAATTAAATATAGTCTCATCCATCGTTGCATCTGGAGCCGTCCCTGTCCTCCTGGCTGATGCTAGCCCCTTGCTTCAGCCTACTTGTTGGTTTCCCAAGCGTTAGCACCAGAGAGCGCATCTTGAGGAAACCCAACAACTGGTGCTCACTACAGGGGCGTTTCCCTGGCGCGCCCTGAGGTGCTACCCTCAACTTTGGACGATAATGAACCCACCATGAGCATGCTGGACGCCGATCTTCTTTTTGCCTCCGATGGAATGGCCAAGACCCAACCACAGTTGGGTCCAAATTTCTAAGGAAGTCCTTCAAGTGTGCCCCCAAAGACTTTGTTTACTTCTGAGCTCCCAGACAGCTGAAACCCTTGCTGGACCTGTTAAAAACGCCTGAAGAATCAAAAGAAGATGAACTTGAGCCAAAATGCCAGCATCATAAAATAAAAAGGTTAATGAAGGCAATAAACTATTACAGGGACCAAGCATCGCAGTTCAAGAGGATGTGGGATGCTCAGAGAGAAGAAGCCTTTGAGGACATCACCCAGCGGGATGACTATTGGGCGCTAGGACCAGTATACTGTGTTGAAAGGGATTTCTTAAATACCTTTTGGATTCAAACAAAATCTATAAAATATTGGCTAAGCTACAACTCATACTTCAGTCAAAAATGAAAATCCAAAATGGTCCAAGTGCTTGAAATTCAAAAACAATTATTTTTAATACTAACCCTAATTTTTATTTAGATAATAATAACTGAAACCCTCCATTCAAAGTTGGGACAAGTTGATAATAAATTTCCAATCTTGAAGAGCTTTAAAAATTTGTAGGAAACCTAAAATACAATTGGTGTGACAATAAAATTGAACGCCAGGCAGTATACCTGGGACTTACCTTCGCACCATTGAAAATAAGCTTGATGTCTCCTTTCTGGCAACACTACCACTTTCTGACTTTGACGGCATTTCTCCCAAGATCAGGCCAAATATTAATAAAATAAATAATTTAGATGACCCAGTTTGACTCTCCGATTGGGATAGCACCAATCCCAATGAAGATGAGAGTCCCAAAGAAGTGAAGCCCAAGAAACCAGCTGACGTCACCTCCGCTACCATTTACAACCTTCTGGCTCACTTTGCATTTTCCTCTTGAACCTTGTCACATGGTTTGCTTTCAATCACAAGTGAGATTTGCTCGCCCCAATCCCAAGATGGTAACTCAGCGTCGCTCAAAGAGGCCCCCCTATCAGAACCTTCAGGGGGCCACGCCCTACCATCGCCTGGTCATCCTTCAAGCTCGTGGGGTTGCTCGCCCAAACTACCCACAGTCAACAACCTTTTCTCTGAGCCTTACCTGAATCTGCTGGCGGATAAGGTGATCGCAAGATGCCAGGTTTGAATGGAAACCAAAATGAACCAAAAAGTTGAAGAGGCTGAAGCCCACATGGCCAAGATGGTGCAGGAGATGTACGAATGGATAGCTCAGATGGAGGCGGAGTTGACGGCCTCCAAGTTGGAAATTATGAAGGAACGAAGGCTGCTGGTCAGCCTGCAGTCAGAAATCTGGGACAAGACTGACAGGATCAAAACGCTTACCATTGACAACTCACAGCTTAGGCTGGAGTTAACCAGCCTCAAAACCAAATGGCAGCTTGAAGCCAATCATTATAAAAACCAAATTGCTCAGATAGCAGTGGATCGTGGATCAAGGAGCTTGAAGCCACCTTCTTTAAATAGCGATCTGAATTTACTATGAGGGCCTTAGCTGATGAATTTGTCCAGCTTCAAACCCTATTCACACCCAAGACCTCCAAGTCAACTCTAAGGGCCTTAGCTGATTTTTTTGTCCATCTTCAAACCCTAAACACACCAGGAACTATCACTGACCTGGTCTGCATTTCGCCTGAGGCTCTGTACGCCCCCAAACTTGAGTCCTCCAACCCTCAGGCCACAACTTTCTCCCCTAGGCCAAGGCTTGGAGGGGGCTCTGTTGGGATTTTCTCTGGGTTAGGTGTAAGCCTTGTCAAGGGGAAGGATTGACATCCCCCTTCAAGGAATGTAAATCCTAAACGGATTATTAGATTTGAAAATAAGAGTCAAATCTACAAGTATATCAAACTTGGGGCTTGGTACAAGTTACCCCAAATTTTAGGAAATGGTACATTACCATTCCCTGGGACATGTGACCTGGGATATCACCTGACCTGGTCACGAGGGTGGCTTGATCCAAGTAAGGGTCAGAATAGTGGGCAATCCAGAAAGCCAAGAGAAACCCTGCTTGGATGGAGCCACTACAATCCTTGAGCCACATGTCCCCAAATACCCTATAAATATCCCTAATTATTATTCTATTAAAATACTTTCATTCATAAAATTTATTTTATCTTATATTTTTATTAAGTTAATTTATATAATTAAATGGAGTCTCATCCATCGTTGCATCTGGAGCCGTCCCTGTCCTCTTGGCTGATGCTAGCCCCTTGCTTCAGCCTATTTGTTGGGTTCCCCAGCATTAGCACCAGCGAACGCATCTTGGGGAAACCTAACAGCCATGTTAACCCCAATAAAGAGTTTATTGTTGCTTCTGATTACTCCAACTTCGCCATAGCGGTGGTCTTATTAAAAGTAGGTGAAGATGGAATAGAGATTCCAGTGGGGTATATTTATAGGAAGATGTCTCTACCAGAGTTAAACTACGCTGTTTATATAAAAGTGTTATTAGCAGTATTTGAGGTGCTTAACTATTGGCGACATCACTTGTATGGCTCATCCCAAACCTTCCGCATACATACAGACCACCATGCCTTGCTGTACTACTGTGCACCTCATGTCTTAACCCCACGGCAAACCTGCTGGCATGAAACCTTATCCCAATTTGCATTCTCTTAGAGTTCATTAAGGTCAAGGAGAATGGTTTGACAGATGCTTTGAGTCGCAACCCTGCACTAGCTCCAGACCCTAAGAAGGTAGCTGTGTGTAATACCCACTAGATGATTCCACCGGGTAAAATTTGTGTCTCAGCTTCCCTCTCCTTGGCCAAAGGCCAGCGATCGCTCCTCTAAAAAATTCAGGAGAATATGGTATGTTCAGAAAGGTAGTCCTTTCCCAGCCTTTGTTGGCCAAATATACTATGGTCCTTGCCAAGGCGCATTAAATCAGGAGGACATCACCAGAGGTTACCAAGTGAAGGATGAGATGGTGTGGTTCCAGGGGCGCCTATGGGTTCCTGCTTGACCACTTCGCCTGGAAAACATCCAGGACCATCATGACAGAATCACCGTTGGTCATCCTGGGAAGGCAAAGACTCTTGAGCTTATCCGCCACACTTACAATTAGAAGGAATTAGCCGCTCAGGTAGGCAGGTATTGTAAAGAGTGCCTAGTTTGCAACCAAATGAAACTGAATCGCCAGCCTCTAGAGGGTTGTTGGTACCAGTTCAAAAGCTGATGGGACTTCGACTTCCCTATCAGTTGATTTTAATGTGGAATTGCCAGTATTTGATAGCTATAATTCTATCATGGTGGTGGTGGACCATTTTACAAAGGTCGCTCAAAATATTCCCTGTAGAACCACAGTCACCGTGGCAGAGATGGCAAGGCTTTTTGTCATTCATGTGTTCACTCTCCACGGGGCCCTTAAGAATTAATTAGCAATTGTGGACCCCTGTTTACCTCTGTATTTTGGGAAGAGTTGTGTAGGAGACTTCAGATTCGCCCCTGCCACTCAACTTCCTATCATCCCCAATCAGATGGGCAGACTGAACAAGTGAACCAGTGCTCAAACAGTTCTTGCGGTGTTACAAAGCAGCGGATCATTCAGATTGGGTTTCTCATCTCCCCATGGCTCAATTCAGTTATAACAACGCTCAACATACATCAATAAGTTGTTCCCCCTTCTTCGTCAATTATGGCTTCAATCCCACCTTCAAAATGGAGCCCAGTTGTGGATCCAAGGTGAAAGCGGTGGTGGACATTGGAAAAATGATCAAGAAAGTAACACCAAGGGGTGAGCACAAATTTAGATGAGGCCATGCAGGCTTACAAGGAGAATGCTGATGGTAAGAGACGAGTTGGACCTGAATACAAGGAAGGAGATCTCGTGATGCTGGATGCTAAAAAAATCCCAATCAAGCAACCATGTAAAAACTGTGACCAAAAAAGGCTGGGCCTTATCGCATTGTCAGAAAGGTGGGCCGCGCCTCATACCAGTTGGATCTATCCTCCTCGTTATGATTTTTTCAGCGTTTTATGAAAGCAAGCTCACGTTGTTTGAGGGTCCCCCACTAGAGACTCCTGAGGCTTATCTCATGGATGGGGCGCTGGAGTGGGAAGTGGAGGAGATTGTAGCAATTTGTTGGGTAAAAAGAAGACTTGAGTATCTTGTATCCTGGAAGGGATTTGATGCAGTTTAGAACAGTTGAGTCCCAGCGCGTGACTGCACCCATGCCCAAGATCTAATTATTGCATTCCACGAGCATTTCCCTGAGGCTGCAGGATCTAAGACCAAGCATGCCGTTGCTGCCATAAAGTTGGCCCCTGCCCATAAAAGCTTTCCTTTAGAATGCTCCTAGGGGAAGGGTGGAGCCAAAAAAGAGGAGAGGGTAATTTCATGTTTACATGACCTCATTGAGGTCACCAAGAGCAAGGACAAGGCTGGGAGGCAGGAGGTCCAAAGGGTCAAATTAAAGTACCTCCCTGACCTCAAGCACACCTTTGACCAACGTTGGGTACAGGATAGGTATGCCCAGGTTGGTACAAGTGAGGTGCATAACGCCCAGCACCTTGTTTTGGCTCTCACACTAAAACAGATGAGTTTTTCATTAAATAATAAAGGCTCAATACAGTTAATCGGTGAACAGGGGTTCAAAACCCATTCAATTTATAGATTTACTAGCTCAGGTCGGGTTCAACTTCAATAAATCACTCAAGTAAGGTCAGTTTCAAAGTATGTTACCTTGTCAGATGGAAGCATGCGCCTATTGGTGCACTAAGGCTTAGTACCACTTTCTCTGATCCATGGTTTCCCTGAGTTGACTTAAATATGCTTGCTTGAGATCAACTTTTCTCATTGGTCATCTTCCCATAATAAACACTTCTAGTCATTTTACGATTTTCTATATGTTGACATGGGCGAACCTGTGTGCGGACCTTTTCAAGGAGGTTTTGTGATGTGTTAGCCAATTTATTTCTTTTAGAATTAGTACAGCCTCAGGTACACCGCAGGGCTTACCAGGTTCCCTCCAAACCAGGTCATTTGTGCACTATAGCCCTGTACAAAACTTGGTTATGAACTGGCCCTTGGGCATAGCCAAGTTTTGCTGATTTCTTGATCTATTATTACTTTTACTATGCTACATACCCTCTCCTTATGTCACCTTAGCTCCAGCTCCCTCTGCTGGACTATCTTTATGTTCACTCTGACGACGAGTTCCCTTGCTTTGGTCCAGTGCCTCGTGCACTGCCAAGCTGAGAACTGGAAAGCTATAGACACTCTCCTGACAATAGTATTATCATAGGCGGAGGACAGCAATCCCATAAACTCTTTTGTCAAGATCTTTAGATATTGTAAGGTCGTCTTTTACAGCCTTGTTTCAATTGTGGATTATAAATTGGGTGGCAAACAGACCCAATGTCTGTAAAGCAGTACAGATGTTAATTTACCAGTTGATGAAGATAGTATAAATTATAGTCAAAAGTTGCCATTAATAAAGTTACTAATCTGTAAGGTTTTCCAGATACAAGCAAAATCAAAAATAGTATAAATTATTCTTTACCCTTTTGTCCATTCAATATGTTTCTGTTTGGTAAGCGTTTTAAGTACACTTCACCTCATCTTTCAATCAACTCTACTAGTTTTTAGATGACATATGTGGTGTGCCTAGTTAGTTCCTTTATGTTAAAATTACTTGATGACAAACATGCCAATAGATTAATTGCTACATTAAAAACTTGGTAGCACTACTGGCATCAACTTTAATTAGAGAATATGTCTCTACTCAAAGATTTAAAAACCAATAGCCAAAATAATGGGATAAATTTTTTTGGTATTTTAATCAAAGGCCCTATTATGCTAATGGATATCATATACCAAGTGAACCCATAGTTCACTAGCTAAAAAATCATTTGCCTTCTTATAGGGCTTGTGTGCATGATACATTTCACAACAGGTAAGATTTTTATGGCGTCAAAATTATCTGGTCCACATTAATAGTTTGATGAACATTCTCTAAGGGTTTCCATAGGCCTCCATGCCCAGTTACCTTATGAGTTCATTAATAATCTTTGTTTGTTCAAAAGGCTTTAACAATAAGGGTTTTACCATAAAACTTTGAACAGTTGATACAAATGATCTTTGTTTTTCATCACTCATTTAAGGATTGTTGAATTTCTAGAAGTTGGCATTTAATATTACCAGTGATCCTGTTATTGTATAGATTATCTGATTCATCTTTAAGGACTAGATCTGTTGGCAACCATGATAGGCCATCTGCATTTTGATGAACCATGCCAGTGCAATATACAATCTCAAGATTGTACACTTGTAATTTTAAGGAAAATTTTCAAATCTCCTTCAGGCTTTTTGTTAAATTATGAGACTAATGTAGTGAAGAAAGTTCCTTGTATCAACTTGAAAAAGTACGCCATGTTTATTTAACTCAGAATTACTTATAAGCTTATATTACTGCAAGGATTCACACTCTGTCACAGTGTAGCTGCGATCCTGTTTGCTCAAAGTGTGGCTCACATAAGCTATAGTGTGTTCATCACCAAATTCATCTACCTGACTTATATGGCACCAATTCCCACAAAGGAAGCATTTATTTGTATATAAATTATCTGATCAAAATTAAATATCACATTATAAGCTTTATCATTTAATACATTCTCAAGGTCTCAAATGAGTCATGCGCTTTGTTGTTCTACTCAAAACTTTTCTTTGGATATTAAAGAAGCCAAAAAGTGGCGCTGCTATAGATGCAAAGTTCTAATGAGATTGCAATAGTATCTGAACATTCCTAAAAATACTTGAACAACTCAAAACAATTTAGGTTGTGATATGAACCAAATCATATTTTTTTAGTTTTTGAGGGTTTAGTTCATTGCGTTACAAAAAACCTAAGTATTAAGTTTATTTAAAAAATTTGCCTTTTTGAGATTTTATCTTTAAAGTTGCTGCTGGTAATTTTCTAAAATCTTCCAAGTGATCCAGAAGATTTGTGAAACTGTGACAAAAACATTTTATAACATCTCTGTAGACCAGAGCGCATGACAATTTAGGGACTTAATATGGCTTCCATTGCCCATTGGAATGTATCTGGAACATTGCAAAAATCTTGAGGCATTTGTGTCAGTTGGTATAATCCTCATCCAATAGATAATGGCACATTTTTCTTGATGTTCCTTAAATAGAACGATTTTCCATACCTAGATATAAGATCTCTTGCTGAAAAGAATTGAGCCCCTTTCAGGCGATCAAGAGAATCATTTACATGCTGTAGGCGGTATAAGTCCTTTTTATTTGTTTTGTTCAGACAATGGTACTCTATAACAACTCAATTGGATCCATATTTTTTTTGAAGCTAATATTGGGCTTTCCCAAGATCATGAAGAATGAACCAAAAACCTATGTTTGAGTAGTTTTGCAATTTCATTGGCAACTATGGCCTCAATATTCCATGGACATCTAATTGGCTGCATCTAAATCAGCATTTGATCCCCTAACAAAACTTTATAATCTATATTTTTGCACATCCAAGGTCATAATTGTCTTGTGCAAACACCTTGGAATATTTCTCTAAATAATTCAAAGACCTGATCCTTCTGATTATCTGAGATCACAGTAAGTTTTATTGGATCAGTATGGTAAAAATACCTTGGATTTTAGGTCATCTGTATTCCCCTCTTGTTCAGCTGGCCAAAATCATGTAAGAATAAAGTAACCTAGCAGGAATTAAGTGAGCATATGCTATTACCTTACTTTTTTCTATCTTAACTGACATATCCATTAAATTGTCAACTAACACCTGATTTTCGTCATATTCAGGGATTAAAATACCAGGTGCAACATACGCTTGGGTCTGGCTTGCTGCCATGGTGCATGGACTTCAGCATATAAATATTCTGTAATATATAATGTAAGGCCGGTTTACATAATACACTGCTACCTGGAATTAACAGTCATTGGCCTTTATGCCATTAAGGGAATCCACCAACACTCTTCATTTTGATTAGTTGGGTTTTTGGAACGTTTACCAATCTGACAATATTTTATTGGTATTATTTCATCCAAATACTAAACTGTTTTATTTGTTTCTCCTGTTTTTGGGTGGATTCCCTTTCCAGTTATAAAACAGCAACAAAGTTTTATTTGGAATTTCAAGAGTTTATTTTAAACACTGAACTTAAACTGGCGAAAAAAGTCAGTGACAACTGATATCTCATAATTCTGACTTATAAGTATTGATAGTGCTGTGATAATAAGTGATTCAAACCATAAAGGCAAAACACTGTGTTGGGATTTGACCTGCTCCCAATCAATCTAATTCGAATTTCCCTACTTCTGATACTTCTCCAAATTTTCCTCTAATGGAGCCTGATTTTTCGCTCCCTAATTGATTTGTTAAAAGGAAGTCTGCTGTCAACTCCCCACCTGATCAACATCAGGATGCTGAAGATCTTGCCAGTGGAGGACGTTGCTATCCTGAAAGGATTAGGAGGAAAACCTCGCCTATAAATATCCGCGCCTTTTCTTAAATAAAGTTACGTTTTTATCTCCAATTTGTCCTTATTTTTTACTTATCTCTAGAGCCTCTGTTCAGCAAGCTCCTCTCCGGCCATCAGCTTCACTAGTTTTATTACAATAGGTCCCTCATCACCTATTCTTAAGCTTATAGCAAGTTACCAGCCCCTAATTTTAGGATTCCCGGCTCTCCCTGCTTTCTGCTCGCTGCAGGACATTTTATCCCATCCATTTTGGTACGTTTTGGAGGAACTATTGCCCTTAACTACCCTATCCTGACACACTGATAAAACCTTAGAAGTAGTAGTTTGTAGGCTTTCAGTTCCTTAAAAGCTATAATAGTCCAGATCAGGCGCAATTATTTGTTTTTTCACCAACTTGGTAATAAGAATGTTTGTTGAAGCACTGCTGTTGATAATTGCACAAACCTTTACTTTATTGACTAAAATATCTACATAGTTACAATCAGAATTCTGTGAATTTTATTTACTTGTAAAACAGTGGCACTAGTGGCCAAATCAAGGGCTTTTAAATGTTGTTCTGAGGCATTGGGGAATTTATATATTAGTAGTCATTTGAAATGATTTATTAACAGGGCCCAATGTGAGATGGTCCTGCTCCATGTTCATCTGCTTGTCCTGGAGCTGCTTCACATTAGGCTACGTTACTTTTTCAATTAAAGGCTCAACAGCATTTATTAGAACTGATAGATTTGAGAACAGGCGTAAATAGACTATTCCTCGTTTATTCCGCCTGGTTTTTTCCTGATAAATTATTTGATTCACTTTGCCTTAGAAATAACCAGGTTGGCGTTCCCTTTAATTTATTTGATTTGTGAAATTTGCAATGTGGCCATCCTTGCCGCATTGCTGACAGGAAATTAAACTTTAGCTTAGCAATATCCCCAAGTAAAATTTCAAGATTAGAACTTAGTTTAGGTTTATCAAAGATTGTTCCACAGATTATAATATTTCATTCAATTAGATAGTCATCTTGTTAGAGTTTAAGGCGGCAATTATGGGCTATTTTAATTCTTTATAGGGATTAGTGCCGACTTTATTGTGATAAGTGCATAAAAATTATTGAAAGCCCCTTCCAAGTGAGCATATGAGCTTTTTGATAGAATTGATTGGCAAAGGCATCTATGGTTTCATTGCACTTGAGTTGACCTACCCATAAATTTTTTCTTGCTGTTTTCAAGGCGCTCTGTGATACCAAATTAGTTTATGAAGGCATCTTTTGCCTTACAGCAGGTTCAATCAGTTGTTGTTAATCTGATTAGGACCTGGTTTTGATTTTCACCATCTAAACAATTGATTATAATTATTACCTTTAGACAATTCCTGCATCCTGTCATAGTTATTTTAAATAGTTTTATTAATGCAGGAACATTATTATTAAGAAACTTGGGCAGTTTAGGATTTGCTTTAAATTTGAAAATGTGTGGGAATTGTGACAATGTATTCCTCCATCTGGGATAACCGTGCTTACAACTTCACTCTAAATTTTTCATAATAGGCTTCCATCTTTTAACTCACAGCTTTCAATGCATATTTCTCCTAATGCTTTAACTGTTGAAAGATCTCATCAGAATAATTTTTTAAAAATATACTAATGCTGTGATTTTTTCTTGTATTTCAAATATTTCCCTATCCACCAACGTCACAAAATGGGCATTGCTTCCTCCCTGATTAGACCACCATCCATTATGTGGACTACTTTACGCGTGATAACTTGGATAAGATGCCCCTGTAGTGAGCACCACTCGCTGTGAAGCGGTGAATGCACAAGTTTGAAGTGGCTTTTAAAATTAATAACAATGCTTATTGTTTAATAATAGAAAGCACAATCTAAGCCAAAATGCTTCAGACAAAAATGTTATGTTGTTTTCAATATTGTTATTCAGGCAACTGTTGCCTACAAAAAAGATAGAAAATACTAGTAAAATAGAAAATAACAAAGGTGTTTATTCTAGGGAGATTTGAGAAATATATAGCTAAGTGACAATAGTTTAAAATGCCTACCTTTCAAAGATTATTAGCATCAAATTAATGATACTGTAAAAAGTTAGTAAAATGCTACCTTCATTTGTTAAGTTATTGGCCAGAATATGCTTTAAAAATTATTGAGTCATGGATATTGCACTTGCAATATTAATAACATCAAATAAGTAATCATAAATTAAACCCAATTCTTAGCAAGTCTACTCACAGAACAAACTAAAATTGATTGATCAATTTACACTAAAGGCTAGTTCTGAACTTCCATATGGAAATTAAAAGCATCAATTAGCTATAAATTGATAATTACACCTGATTTAATGAAACTAGTTTTGTGACATGTTGGAAAAAAATTAGCTAAAATCCCAAAACCCAATCATCTAAATTAAATGTGATCCATTTTTGGGAAGTATCCTCAGCTTTTAATACTAGTTGTACCCAACACAAAAGTAGGCAGCCAAGAGTTTTTATTTGTGGGCGCCAAAAAACTGAAGGTTAAAAAACGCCCAATATGACGCCTCAGTAGCTAGCCTAAGAAGCTATATATAATGGGGATGAGGGGTTAGGGATTACTCTCAAGTGCAGATCTGAGAAACACACATGATCAGACAAAATGGGAGTGAGAAAATAACTGATTGAGTCAGAAGGACAAAGAACATCATGTTGTCTTCATTGATAAAAACTTTCTTGACTTTGATATAAAAGAGGTTGGAATAAAAAGTATTGTAAGAGGGTCAAGTACATAGTAAATTATAATTTATAATCCCAAAGTTGAACATGAAATGAGAACATGGATTAAAACGCTCATTAACTATAGGAAGAATAATCTATAAGATTTATAAATTTCATGTGTATGCATGATGATTAATATGAAAACGTTATAATAAAGTTTATATGCAAAAAATCACTACCATTTATTTTTGGTAATATTATTTTAATAATGTTTCATAGGCTGCATTATGGAAAAACCATATACTCTATTGTATTTGCCCATCATAATTGATTCTTTTTAAGTATTAAAATAAGCTTAACAAAAGAAAGGAGAGCAGCCATGGATATTTATTTGCAGTGCCAAATGATAAATAAGTAGTAAACTCAAAATATGGAACAGTGGCAGCGAGCATAAGCAGTCATACAAATAAGAGTGGGGGTTGGGAATTTTATCCTGTGTCAGTTGGTTCAGATACCGCACTAGGGTGGACAAATAGGGGTAAGAGCATTGGCGGAATGGGGCAGAAAAGTAAATAATGTTAAATTTGTTTTGTTAAGAATTCAAATGACGTGCATCACTTCAACGTACTGGGACAATTGGCTTTTGGCATAAATAATAAAAATCATGGATGCAGGCAAAAGTGATGGTAGCTTGAAGAGTCATTGGCTAGTTTAGATTGAATATAGATGAGTTTGCAGCATCAATGCACAAGTAATCTACCAAAAACAAAAATTTCCTTAATTTTAAACCTAGCATCTTTGGGGAATTAGAGGGAAAATAAAGAGGGAACACCTTTTAACAGTGGCTCCATAGCCATGTGGAGGGCTTGGTGAAGGAGGGTATTGGTGGGGGAATTCGCCTCTTTGAAAGTGAGCTGATAGTGGGTCTTGTGCGCTAGGAGCCTTATTTGAGGTGAAAGGTCGTTGGGAATTTGCCAGATGGTGGTTGAAAAATATATCCAATAAATAGCGGATTTTTTATTTTATTGGAGGCAAAAATATCAACCCACTCAAGAGACTTAAATATGTTATAAACGAAAATACTAGGCCAGCAACAGGCGTTGATTGGGTGATGTTGGATCAACATGCCCAAAAACGGTATACCAATGAATTTAATTGGTGCTGGGGCAGCAAATTGCAAAAGCTTAGTTAAAGTAGGTTAATTTTGTTGATGGGAGCAGAAAGAGCTGCACCTGCAGCGGTCAAGGTAGGAGGATGGAGGATAGTTACACTTTTAAAAACTCCACGGGTGGTAATAAGGCAATCACTGAGGGGTTGTGTCAGAACTTAAGGCAGCGGTAAGGAAAGAGAATTTACAATTCAAATGCTCCAAGCAAAACACAAAGGGAAGATAGTGCAGCCATTTTCCACACAGGCCCAAAAGGTTGGTCAGAAGTGGAGAATATCACAGCTAGAGTGAGGATTGCAATGTGGATGTCATGGTAGAATAAGTTCACTGTCACAAAGGTGCATGTAGGAACCCAGATGATTTCTGCTTACTGATGCTTATGAGACTGAATTCCACAAAAGCTTTAAATAAAACTAAATAAAAAGCACTAATAAAAAACTAGTTTTATATGAATTTTATTATAGTGCAATAAAAGAAAAAATGTCCCCTTTGATATACAACTGATCAATATTTAAACTGTATCAAGGGTCGAAAGGATTCAAGAATAAGTTCATAATGGCTTGTTGCAGTCTGAATAAGGAAATATGCACATTCAGCCTATTGAAGCTTGGAATACTTGCTTTATATGGGCTGAACAACAGATGGGGAATTAATGGTTGGCAAAATGTACCCATGAGGTAACGTTTTAATGAATTTCAGCCAATCCCCATTTGCTAAATATTTTGCACTTTGGGGGATCCCTGCCCAGCCTATAAAAGGGGGCGGTTCATGCATAGGTGCTTGTATGGACCTGGTTGTGGCTGGAGGAGTACCACCTGATAGATGCCCCAGGGTCTGCCACGTGGTCAGAGAAATCTGACTGCTCAATCTTGAGGTTATTGCCTGAGAAGAATCCAAATTTGTGTTACCCCAAATTGCGGGGTTCCACCAAGAATCAGCCAGGGTCTTTTGGCCAATACTATCGTTAGTATCATCTAAATTATTTAATTTAGTATCGCAAATGTGCAAATGGCTGGCATTTCCCCTCTTTGGCTGAATTTGACCCAAAACATTTTTAATTTTCAGCTGTGAGGGAAAATATCTAAAAGTACAAGGCCCTGCAAGGTGAATGCTTCTTTTTTAGTACTAGATGGTCCCAAGGTGAATGCTTCTTTGGGAACCACAAATTGCATGATAAGAATGGCAATGTAAGCAGCCAAATTCTCCATGAGCTCATGATAGAGCTGCTCAGGTGAAAGATGGTTAGGTAAGTTAGAAAACTGAACACTAGAGTGGCTTCTGCTGGCAACCAAGATTAACTGGTAGAATGGGTGTCTTTTTGTAAGTTAAAGACAAAGTCATTCCCACCATGGTATGGGCTTCATAGGAGAAGCCAAGGTCATAGTACCACTTGAATATGTAGAAATCTATAAAATGGCAGGTTTTAACACTGCCTGGGCCATCTCATTTATGGCTTCACTCATGTATGAGTAGAGGTTCCAGACTTGATCTGAAGGCTAAAGCTTAGATTGCTCTGGGAGAACATCAAGGGGCTTCAAAGCACATACCAAGAGAATGTGAGGTGGTGGTTTAGATCCCAAGGGGGGACAAAGTGACTTGCAGGCTGGACTATAGAAAAAAACATCCTGAGCATGCTTTGGCAGTGACTGAAAGACACTAGGAGGTGTCGCACATCACCCCACAAGGGTGCAGCAGGTGTCAAAATTGTCAGAGTAAGAAACTTGGTTTAGAGTGATGGCAAGTACCGGTTATAGAGATCCAAAGTTTGAATTTGAAAAAAAATATTAAAGCAAAAGAGAAATCATAGGCTACTCTAAAGAGCTTATTGCAAAAGTTTTGTTAGTAAGCTTTGTTAGTGTCTTTTAAAGTTTTGAGAATCTAATTTCCTTATATCAATCCTATATCCACTTTAGTAGTGTTATACCTAATATCTTTTTCTAAGATATACATCAGAAAAGTAACCAGATGGTTTCCTCCCGCTATGAGAAATACTAGAGTTCAGTTAGTGCTGGTAGTGGTATTAAGCGAAAGCCTGGGAATCTTCTGGATCTAGTTATCTTGGAAAGCAGGTCAGATGCAAATTGGTATAATTTAATTCCCATGACCGGAAGCCAAGGATCGTCAACAATAGGTATATTATTAAGTTTCTTATGGTTTTCAGTGAAATAAATGCTGAAGTTTGATAATGAGAAATGCGATGACATGGTAGCAATTCCACTGAGATTGCACCAAGAAAATGGGTTGTGAGTGTAGCTGCTTGGTAGAGTTGCAGGAGCAACCGCAGCAAGAGAGGGATAACAATAGCGGCAAAGATTGAAGGGGGGATCGCTTTTGGAAGAAAACAAGATGCAGTGGACTCTGTAGAGGGAAGTTATTAACAAGTATCAATCCCTTACAGTTTGCAGCACAAAGCTTCTTGTAATAAAATTGGTCTCCAAGAAGAGCTCAACTTCTATTTCTGATATTTTACCATTTTTGTTTGGGGAATGATGACCTTCATATCGTCCTCCCATTGTATCAGTGAGTTTAACCTCTGTGACCTAACCCGCCAGATCTTACCTAATCTGACGGAAATTTGACAGTATATACGCTCCTTCATGAGTTATTATACCTAATTTAGTAAATTTCTGTTATATTTCATGTTTTTTAATGTAATATAATGCGTTTAGCTCAAATTAACTTTTAATTGCTTATAATTACATTTAGATCCATTAAAAATGAACTTCTTAACAAAATTTAGAAGAATTGTCTGCATAATTTTTAATTCTCTCTGTAAAATATGATGTAAACTTAAGTATTGGTTTGAAGATTCTAGCTTATGCAAAAACCTTTGGCGAATAAAGTTAATTTTTATGAGCTTAAATTATAAATTTTTGAAACTTTTCTCTCTCGTTGCAATCACTTTTGCAACCCATTCAATCCAAGTCTGAATCTAGTTTGATAATCTCACAGAGGAGATTAGTCTGCGACCATGTCAGGGAGAAGTTGGGCAAGTAAGGTAAGAGGAGCAGGAGGTAGGCCTGCGGCCTCAAAAGTTCAAAAACGCCCCAGAGAAACTGGTGGAATAGAATTTTTTTTTAAAAAACTGGCGGTCATCATTTCCCCAGAAATCCTTGCTTGGCAAGCACGATGCAACCAGTACATCAACATGCCGCACTCCCAGCCACTTTCATCGGTGGAATATGGAGTCTGCATGTTTCTGGACATCCAACAAACAGCTTTATGGGAAAAATTTTGTGGGGATGTGCACACTTTTTCCTGACCGCGGTGTACGTCGCACCTCACTCCAATTTCATGCAGTTGGCTGGACCTAGGTTTTGAAAACAAGGAGGCAGCAGATGAGGCTGCTGCAGTGCATGTAGTGATTGACCTCCCCAAAGGGCAACAGGTCGTCAAAACCAAACACACCAGATGGATAAAATCCAACCAAATTTTCCTCATGTTTGACTTTTTGCCTACTACGGTAAAACGTGACATTTTGGAGCAACACCTGAAAGATGGTCTCACCATTTATGGCGAAATACAATCTTTTGAGATGCAACGCTTTATGCTGATGCCACACCTGTGCACTGGCAAAGCCATCGCAGTTCTGACCCCAACCAAGGAGATTGCGAAGGACCTAACCCAGATCCCACACTCCACTTTTATTAATATAGAAGGGCATACCACCCACCCTTTCCGGGTAACTGTGGACAGCGCCCCCCCATCTGCACCCACTGTGACATGTTTGGCCATAAGGCACATGCATGCCCCACCAAGGAGGGCGTCACATTCCTAAAGCACCCCTTGGCGGCCATGGCCAGCAGAGAGGTGCACTACGAACTAACCGCAAGCACCAAAGAGGCTTTCCTGTGGGGAGCACAAGGCTGCTACCTACTGGTAAAGCCTATTTTCCTGCAAGAGCGGAAGAAGGCCAAGCAGGCCTGCAGGGCCGCGGCCAAGGAAGCGTTCAAAGTCAACACCACTATCCCACACTCCCAACGCCATGAGGACATCAAAACCTTTGCAGCAGAAGCAACTTGGGAATCCATCAACCAATCAGATTGGGAAGCCCATGCTGATTGGGCCACCCAATCTGAGAATCCAATGGGGGACTCGATCTCACCCAATCTTTGCAACCAAGCTCCAGTTGAAACTGACTTGGGGCCCATCCTACCTGAAAATTTTTTTTGACCTGCTCAACGGTGCACCAAACTCATCCGCACTGCAAAAAATTTGTCTGACGTCGGGGAAACAAAAAATGAAGGCAAAAGCCAATGCAAACCTTTCTGCCAAAATCAACAAAACTACTGATAGCGTTGCTGCAAACACCCGCGCTGCCATTAAGGTTGGTGGGGATCTAGAGGAGGCTAGTGGGCCTGGGTGCCCACCCCCTCGCACCTAAGGTTTGATGGGGGAGACCTTCACTTTAGGGACATTGAATATCGCCGGACTCAAGGCCTCACCATCCCAGGCTAGGAAACTGAGTTTTTTACAACAAAATTTACCCGTGGATATCCTGGCCATCCAGGAGTCCCACTGTTCACGAGGTTCCAAGGAGGCTTGGAAAACCATGCTCCTCCCATCCCTATCCTTTTGGTCAGAGCACTGTGGGGTGCTAGTTCAAAGAAACAATTTCTTCAAATTTTTATCATTGAAAACCTTCCTCAATGGCCAAGTCCTCGTTGTCACTTTCTCGTGGGCCAACGTGGTGCATGCTATCATCAACATCTATGCCCCAACCTGTGCACGAGAATGTCAGGAATTTTTCTCATCGGTCAAATCCCTCCTGCTACCCCCAGACCCTTTTGTAGTCAGCAACATGAACTGTTGGCTAAAAACACCAACAGACTGTTGGCCTTCCTCCTCTCATGCCCCCAGGGTCACATAGAACTTCACGTTCTAAAGGCCACCCTTGGGTTAATGGATGCACTGCCACAGCGAGCCCCACTGCTCAAAAACATGACGCGCCCCCACGTCCACAACAGCCAATTAAGGTCCATGTCCTGCATCGACCTTACCTTACGCCAGCGAATTTCCAACCCCACATTTCCCACTTCAAAACAACATAAATGGAATTTTCCAACCACCGACTGGTCTTAATAACCTACCACCTACCTGTCACAGTGGCTAAGGCCCCACATTGGTGCAAACTCCACCCCCCCTGAACTTGCATCGCCAGGATTTTCCAATTGGGTGGAATTAGCAACTTTGGCAAAAGAGTTGGTTGCACCATTTTGCGCGGACCCCATCTCCACATGGGCAACCTTCAAAGAGGATACCATCCGCCACTCTCGCCACCTCTCCTCCAGATGCTCATGAGCCACATCGGCTGTCATTTTGCATGCTCTGGCAGAGTTAGCACACCTGGAGTCCAACATCCCAGCTACAGGATAAAGCCCTGCATGGGGCCAAAGTGGGCGGAGGCAGCTGCCCACCTCAACGCGCTCAAAAGGCAACACAAACATCAGGTTTATATTCAGTACAGGACCAAACACATTACAAAGGGTGACAAGTGCACCACATATTTTTTAAAATTTTTTTTGCACCATGCCAGAGTGTGGCCTGCACACAGGTGCAAAGATCAGATGATTCCATCGCGGATACGCCAGCCAAAGTGGTAATCAAAACACAGAAGTTTTACTCTGAGTTATTCCAATCCAATTCAGCTTGCCAAAGTGGAAGAATTTCTTGACTGAGCCCACATCCGCGCCATTTCCAGATACTTGGAAATAATGAATTTGATTACTCTAGCAAGTTATGGACAGCCATCCACGGTGCACCAAACCAGAAATGCCCAGGCCCAGATGGCATTCCATATGAATTCTATAAAAAGTACTTCAAATATATATCCCCACTACTGCTTTCCTCACTTAACCAGAGCCTTTTGGAAACGCGCCTCCTACCAGGAGGACAAGAGGCCTTCACCGTCACACTCTTCAAGAAAGGGGACAAGCTAGACTTAGCCAACTGGCGCCCCATTTCTTTAACTATCATGGATACAAAAATTTTAACAAAAATCATGGCTAACCGTTTAGGGATTGTAGCATCTGCCACCATCTACCCAGAACAATTCAGTTTCATACCCAGAAGGTCGATTTGGGACAACGTGCACTCTGTGGCTAACGCATGCCAGTCCACAGTCTCTGGGGCACTTGTATTCTCTGGACCAACAGAAGGCCTATGATAGAGTAAATTGGGAATACCTCAGGGCCTGCATCCATAAATTCCGCTTACCCCCTCGCTTCATAAACTGGGTGATGATGCTCATGGAATCTGCGACAATGGCAGTACGTGGCCCTGGCTTCCTAACAGAAGTAGTCCGCCCTCAAAGGGGCTTGCGACAAGGGGACCCCCTTAGCCCACTCTTATACAACTTCAGCCTTGACCCACTACTTTGAAACGTGAATGCCCAACTCACTGGGGTCCATGTGCCAGGCCAAGCCCCAGTCAAGATGATGGCGTTTGCAGATGACTGTGTGGTTGGGGTGTCTAATAATAAAGATGCACGCACAATTTTAGCTCTCATCCAGGAGTATTCCAGGGTAAGTAACGCTGCACTGAATGCTTCCAAAGCTGAAATCATCCTCCTTGGTTGGTATCAAACCTGCTGGGCCCCAGCAACCAGTGCCCAGCCCAGCCCATCTGCTCTCACACATGCTCGCCCTCCCAGCTCACCCCACACCGCCCCACTGGTGCTCCCCTTCGTGCCACGCCCTATCATAGGGCCAGTCCGCCATCTGGGCGTGTGGGTGGAGGCAGGCGGGTACGCATCAGCAGTAATGGAGAGTCATATTCTAGACAACGTGACGAAGCGCATCGCCTCCATCAGAACCCACCCTACTTCCCTTACTGGAAGGGTTGTTTTAGCCAACTCTATGCTCCTCTCCAAAGTCTGGTTTGGAGTCCACGCCATCTCCTTCTCCCCAAGATTCTTCAAATCCTTGTATGCCCTGCTGTAAGGATGGCTTTGGTCAGGCCGCCCTCCACCAGTATGGATAGAGGTCATGTTTGGCCCTCATCATCATGGTGGCATGGGCCTGCTTGACTTCAGAGCCCATGCTGCCAAGATCTTGGGTACCTGGATTGTGGCCATCACTGCCCCTACGCTCCCCTTTCAACACTGGTCCCACGCAGTCCACTCCAACTTCTCCCGCGCCTTGGGCCTCAACAATCCATTGAACCCTCACTCCCTGATTAAATACCTGGAATCACACCCATCGGCCACAGGTCCTCACGGGACTAAAACCCACTACAAACGAATCCTTCTCTCCATGCGGAGCGCTGAGTGGAGAATTTGTATTAGTGAACATACAGCCCAGAGAGGTCGCCCCTCTCCTCAGTTTACACAAGAGGCACAGGGGCTACCCATCCAAGATGGCGTGATCCCCACACGGCCCCATGTCCTATCCAGGGTGGATAACCTGGACATGATGGACATCTCTTACTCCATTGAGACCCAAAAAACTATCTGGAAATATGCACACCATCCTCTGTTGCAACCTCAAATCCGCTCCCATGTGTGGCGCTGCCTGAGGTGGGTGTACCATATGGCTGAGTGCTCTAACTCTTTACACTCATCCTGCATCGTGTGTGGCCAGTATGGAACGCTGTTCCACCGCCTGGAGAAGTGTCCTACCTCTAAAGTGATATGGCGCGAAGTTCAACGTCTGCTGGGCCAGGATCAAACACATACCTTCAGGCTGTCAAGAGATAAGTTTGCTTTATCAATGGCCTCCCCCTTCCACCCTCCCTCCATGCTCTGGTGGTTGCAATCGCCATGTGGACTAATTACACAATTATTTTGGATGCCATCGCAGGCTCCACCCCCACCCTCCCAGAAGCTATCCACAGATTCTGGTCTCATTGGGTGGACCACTTTCAAGCATGGATGTTTGGATACCTCCCACTGTGTCGCCAACAGCTGGTCTCCTCCTGGTTCCCAGTTTGGTTCATCAAATCAGACCCCTTCCTCCACACATGTTCAATTGTGGCTACGGCCCCTTCACACGTTCCCTCCCCCCCCATAAGTGGCGTTCCCGCTGGCAACAAGAGATAGCATCACTTCTCTGGGGTGCCTTCCCTGTTACTAAGTTTTGTCTCTTTCAGGTCAAATTTGGAAGTGTCCATCCCATAGTCAGCCTTCCCTGCAATAAATTTAAATTATAAATTTTCTCTCATTTATAAGCCTAAATGAACTTTTATAATATAGTCGTACAGTGCACCACTATGTGAATTTTAAAAAAATTATATATATTTAATTCTTTAGAAAAGTAATCCTAAAGCTTAAATACTTTAATTAAGATATAATATTTAAAAAAAGAAAATAAAATAAGTCTATAGAAATAAGGCAAGAGGTGTGAGCCTTTAAGGCTTGAATTGTATGCATTTAGTATATTAAATCCAATAATGTAAGTAAAATTTATACTTTAAGTGAGTGTAGAATCGAATACCAAGCTCTTTTATCAACTCTAGTTAAAGTTTAACAATGTATATTATCATAAATAGTCTTGATCATATAAAACCAGTTTCACCTTAAATTTAAAAACTATAATCAGGTTATTAATGTAATTTATAAATTGCAATATTACTGTTTCCTTCAATAAGTTATAAAATAATTAGAATAAGAATTTGCATAGAGGACACCTTCTGTTAATATAACACAAGATGTCTTAATTTGTTTGAAAGTTGATAGCCTAATTGTAAAAAGGGGTTTTTAACTCTAACGCATTTTTTTACAAAATGAATTGCAAAAGTTAAAGAATTATCCTTACAAGTAAGAAATGTGATTAAAAAAGACAGAGCAAATAATTTCATAATTTGTGTTGAATTATAAATAAGCAGAGCAATTTAGCTATTAATTTATTTGCTTGATAGGTTAGTAATCCAATAATTTATGAAAGGTCTAAGATCAGATGTTTTGTCCATCAATACTGTTGGACTGCCAAGTAATAAAGATAATGTTTATTTATAGATATAGTAAAATATTATAATACTTAACAACAACTAGATTTGTTATAGCAAATTTCTAGGCAGCCTAAGTCCAACCTCATGGGAATATCTATTCTGATGAAAATAAGACCCTCACACAAAGAAAAAACCTTTGGAAAAGCTGGTAATGATAGAAGACCCAAGTCCAACCCTAAGTGAAGAATTATGCTGATGTGCAATGAGGTTTTTGTCTGGATGAGGAGGATGTAATCCAATCGTCTTATTAAAGAGCAGGGCAACTGAAACCACAGGCAAAGGATACTAAAATTGTACTTTAATTAAATTCTTTGCATAAGGGTGTAAACTCCCTTGAATGAAATATCTTATTCTAACACTTTAATGATAGTGGCAGGCCAAAAATATACAACAAAAAGATTATTCTCTTTATTTTCTCTCAAACAGAGTTATACAGGAGTTCAGGGAAGTATTTTTAAGAATTATCCAAGTGCCTCCAAGATGAGATTAATATTATTTTTCTATTAGGAGATTATTAGACATTCTGGTTTTTTTGATCAAACAATATTTGATTGCCTAGATCAGGTTTATATCCTGACGTCAGGAGATTTTTATTCAATTAATTAGTATTATCTCTAACAATTGTTTTGACCAGTCCTTTATATTTAGTTCAAATACCATCATCAGAGTTACTCAAATCTTTAATTTGATCTGATATCCAGACAATGCCCCTTCTAGATCCTGGGGTAGGTGGATGAAGGGCTGGAGAAATCGCCTGTGTACTCAATAATATAGTCATTTGAGCGACCTCCACAATAGAGTGCCCATTTCCTCATTTATAAATAACTTTGTAGGGTCCTGATCAATTGGTCCCTAATTTGTTATCAAATTCCCCAGGTCGATTTAATAGAAAAGACCAATCTACCCAATTGGAAGCTATGCAGAGCAGCATGATTATAATTAACCAAATAGTTTTTCTAGTAGTAATGCAGAAAAACTTTTCAGATGCCAAGTCCTGAAGTCAGATGATCTCATTAACGATAAATCTGTAGTAACTTCAGAAGTTTCAAGGGAGGCTTGGCTAGCATGGTTTGCACTTTAGAGGGACTTTGGGATTACTTCTATACAAAGATTAAAAGTGAGAGATTTTGATAATCTAATAATAACATATATCATAGGCAATAATGGAACTAAATAGATATGGCAGCCAATGTAGAGGAACATTTGAGGTTATTTTCTGGAGGGTTGAAGTTAATGTACCATTTATTTGCTCTGCCATTCAATTGGTTGCAGAATGGTAAGGAGTAAAACACTTTAGTGGACCCCACTAATTTAGTTAACTCAATCACCAGTGATGATCAAAAGTTGTGATTATTGTCGCTGAGAATTATTTAGGGCACCCATGTTGGGTGATAATTTGATTATAATGGAACGTGGCAGTAGCTTTTGCTAAAGTGTATGGTAGGGATATAGCTTTGATCCACTTGGTTAAATGATTAAAATCCAGAATTATTAAAAAATGGTCATCATATGCTTGAGGGAGTGGGCCCAAAACATCAATACTTATAGTATGAAAAGGTTCAGAGGGTATAACCACTGGATATTGAGGATTAGGTCCACTGGACTTTTATATAATAACCAGAACTCTAATACATTTTGGATGGAGAAGATCATCCCATCCCAGTAACATTGGGTCTTGAGTTACTAGTAGTTTTATAAATTCCTTCATGGCCAACTTGCAAATTTACTTCTAGTATAACTTCTGTGCGAGCTGAAGGTTGAATTTAAGGTAACTCTTTAAGTGTTATGGATCTGTATAGGTTAATGTCCTTGTCCTGGATGTTTTCCAACCTTTTCTGTATTTTTTAATAATGTAAGATTCAGTTTTCCATAAATGAGGTTGGGTTATAAGATGTTGAGTCAATCTTCCTCAGAATCTTTTAAGTTACATGAGTAAACTAGATATGCAATCCATATTTTGATCTATGGGTCCTGGATGATGGATAATAGAGAAATCATAGTTTATAGTTTTATAGACATTAGGACAATTTTATATCAGGATCCTTCATCTGTTGGGCATCACAACAAAACATGTTCAGTAATTATGGTAAAACGATGCCCATATAAATAAGGTCAGATTACTTAATAGCCAATAGTACCTTCTAACACTCTTGCTCTGTAAAAATATAGTTGCATTTGGCTTTTAATAGGGTTTTGCTTTTAAGCAATGGGATGATACACCAGATTTTCGTCATGCTGGGATATTATAGCTCCTATAGCTATATTGCTAGCACCATGAAAAGTAAAAATGAGTTTTTTATAATTAGGATGCACAACTACTGGGGAGTGGGAGAGAGCTACACATAATAGGTCAAATGCTGTTGGTGCTATTCTTTCCAATGAAATGGTATTCCTTAACCATCTAGTACTAAAAAAAGAAATGGTATTCCTTTCTTCAACAAATATACTAAGGGGTCAGAGGTGTCAGCATTGTATGAAATAAATTAGCAATAATATACCACCATCCCTAAAAATATTTGTACATCAAAAGGGGTTTAGGTGAGGACATCTTGGAAATGGTCGTAATTTTTTTGTCCATTGGGGTATCTAAGCTTACTTACCTTATGGCCCAAAAAATCCATTTCGTTTTGGAAAAGAAACATCTGAGAACAATTAACTTCAAAAAAACTTAGTGTAATTGCAGTAAAACTTCCCTTAGTTACTATATAAGCAGTTAGTTCTCAAGAAAATATTATATCGTCAAGATAGACTAAGAAAAAGAGCGTTTAACTCTCATAATAAGCCGTCCATTGCTCGTTGGAAGGTAGAAGGGGCGTTGCATAACCTCTGCGGCAACCAAGTAGGATTGGATAACCTTTTGCTAGAGATGAGAGCACATTTTTGACGTTCTTTAGGGTATAAGTTGATCTATCAAAACCCAATGCTGAGTTACATTGCAAAAAAGATACTGGGATCCTGACATTAAGCATAAGGAGTCATTTATGCAAGATAAGGGATAACTATCCTTTCTAGTGATGGAATTTAATTGGCAATAATCCATCAATAAATCGATGCCAACCACTACTTTTTTTAAAAATTAACAAAACTGAAGAGACCCAAGGGCTTTTTGATGGTACAAAAAGCCCATCTTCTAGTAATTGTATTAATTCCAGAGCTACTTGAGCTTCCTTTACTTTAGATTTTTTAGTAAGCTAGAGATTTAAATGAGGGGATACTCAGTTTTAACTTGGTGAATTCCTCCCTAAATCTTCTCATAATCACCTGGTTTCATTATGAATATATTTATATTCTACAAGGAGGGCTTCTACCTTCTGGCGTTCATTGAGAGTGAGGAGGTTCCCAATCTTACTTTTAGGCTAGAGTTATTGTATTAGTGTATAAAAACCTAAATCTTATAGGACCAAAACTGCATACATCTGCTATATTTTCAATAGGACAGAGTTTTTCATAGGCGATGATATCATGTCAAAGAAGTTTAGGGTTTGATCTTTAATTTCCTAATATATCGAGATAGATTTTCCTTAGGCGGGGCTTAATTTTTCAAGACAGCTCAACGCCTCTTTGATAGAAGAATTAGGGTTTTCATTTAACACCAAAATAAAGGTTAAAAGGAATGTGAGTATTAGTACCAAAATCCAAGTTATCTTGAGAACCAGGTGGTATATAAAAATGTGAGGTATGCAGAGGTATTGTGTCCTTACCATCCACTGACTCAGGAGGTAGCTTAGTTCTACACCCCAAGTTTTGATACCCTATTTACCAGATAGAGGAGAGATGTTCAATGAGGCAGTATATTTTTGGAGCCCATTACCTTTATCAGAAACCAAATATAGTGGTATCAGATCTTCCATAAGCGAAAAATATTTCTCTTTGTAATTATGCAATTAAAATCTCACATTAGTTTTAATCCAATAAACAAGTTCTAATTTTTGTTTTACAATGTAATAGTGGGGGCAGGAATCTAGAGTTTCTCAATATGGAGGGGTTAGACAAAGTACGCTCTGACCGCCTTGGTAGACTGGACCCCGTCATCCCAATTCCTCTTTGTGGATCAAGTCCAGAGCCATTTTGGTTTCCTGTATAAGTTGGGATTAAATAATGATAACTAGGGAGCCAGTATCAATTATAGCCAGAACCCTAAACTAAGGAACGACTACTTCCACTCATACCAATGAAGATTTAAATTAAGAGTTAACGGCTAATAAACATTTTTTGTGTTGTTGTAGTAAGGAAAACGGAGGATTTTGCCTCATCCAAGCTTAAGGATACAATGTGTTTGAAAGTTTTGCTGATTAATGCGCTTTTCTCACTAGAGGAGCTGATGGTGACAATTCAATTGGGTAATTGAACCATTCAAGAATAAGAAAAGTGAAGATCTTTATTTCATTAAATAGTAAGAGTTACTTTGACTTCAGAAGGAGAAGCTAAGATGAAACAACACAAGGTACTTCAAATAAAGCTAAAAGATTGTGGCACTTGGTTGTCATCAGCAGAGGGAGTCTCTTGAATTATGCTGACTGATCTTTTCCTGATTTTTCTGGTTAAATTGGCGGCAGAGGTTTATGGTGTTGTTGGTCATCTTGTAATAGTTGTAAAATATTTTTGGGTGTATGCAATTCAGGGGGCATTACTGGTAACACTTGAGGCCAAGGATTATTGTTAGGATGTGTTGGCCTGATATATCCAAACAGATTGGCAGAAATTTGCATGATGGCTTCTTTGGTAAACAGGGTAGACGTAAGTTTCAGTTTCTTCTTAAAGCTAGAGTAGAATGTTAGGCATATTTTTAAATGCTGATAAAAAGCCATTGATAGCATCATCTAATGCAAGATGATTCTCTGTAACCTTAGCCTGCACCTAAAGATAAAATCAGTGAGTAAAATCATTAATGGATTCTCCTTGTTAAGGCTAATTCCCATAAATGTCCGTTTCTGGTTTATTAAGTTAAGAAACTCCCAAACTCCAAAAATCAGAGCAGCTTGGCAACATTCCAGTATGACAGTTAATCAGATGGGGTACCACTATATTCTGGGCTACACGAATAAGGAATTTTGTCAGATATTTGAGATGTTGATTACAGGTAGCTTTTTTTATTAAACTTTTATAAAATATGATGAAGTGAAAATTCACCCTTCACCTGGAATGTACTTTATCTTGAAAGAGGGCTTAAACGTGCTATTTGGAGGAGTTGGAGGCCAAACGACATGAACTGACACCAAGGAACTACTTAACCTAAAGAGAAAACGGCATCTTGTAGTATTCATGAGGATGGAGAGCATCAACTTGACTACGCAGGTCATTTACATCTTAAGTAACTAAATCTACTCGCTCATGGGAAAGCCCAAGGGTCATTTTATATGGTGAAGCGCTGGGTTAACTGTCAACTGCTTGATTTCATTCTTTAAACTGACAGTCATGCCTCAAAGTTTGAGTTGATGTTTCTAGGTGGTGAGCATTCAAGATTCTAAGCATCATACTATGAAGGGTAAGGCAGCCAAGGTTTCAAGTCGTCCATGATGAGCGCCCAAAGAAACTTCAGGGTATAGAGAGGCACTCCATCCTGAGTGGGTTGCACTCCTTGAGCTATGCGTCCTAGTTGGACATTGAGATAAAAAATTACGGAACTGACAGATAAAGTGAGGCTGTCCTGTCAGTCTGTGTGCGTGAGCACCAGAAAACAAACCAGAATGCAAAACATTGTCATCTGAGCGACTTGATAATAGGTGGAATGAAAGCAAACAGAGGATGATAACTGGTGGCCTCTTTAACCACAAATCCAACAATAAGCCAGATATAAATTTAAGGGCCCCAAGTATTCGGATTTGGGGAAGCATCAGGTACAACAATGGGGCAGGGTTAAACATGAGACAACTAGTAATGGATTGGGTGGCGAAGACACAAAAACTCTCCCAGCGGGGAGATAAGATCTCTAACATCATCGGCACATCTTTCACCAGATAGCACTGGAAAACATGGATAACCTCAATAAGGCACGCATAAAATATTCCCATTCAACAAAGGTGGGGAGCAGCGTGGTGAGCATAGCCACTAGGGAATAATTAAGATGCAACCTGAGAAGCAGGTTATATGGTTGCTGAGGCGACAAAATCTAGAAAAAGTTTGATAAAACAAATATTTGGTTGGAAAAGGGCAGTTTAATGGAAAACTTGAAGTAAAATTTTTGACTAAAAACCATAAATTGAGGGAAGTTTGTCTTAAGGTCTAGGGCTTTAGGAATAAGTGAAAATGCATGAACGAAGGAGTTACAAGCCCAACTGATTTTGGAAGAACAAAATCTCACAACTAACTTGATACAAAATCTGGCCTTCTACAGGCCATCCAAATCCCACTCAAGGTTATGCCACTAAATTGTTCCTACCACCGCAATTAGATTGTCTTGGCATCACTTTTTTTTGGGCAACTGGAAGTGCTCATGGCCAGGTCACAAGGGCATGGTCTTTGGGTATTAAATGTATCTCCCACATTTGATTTCACTGGGTTCAATCCTCTATTCGCATCTTTTGCCTTATAGGCGCAACCCAAAATTACTGTTGGGGCTGATCCCCCAATTGCCTAAGATTATTTGCCCCTTTGGCAGACCTTGGCATTGGAACTGGAGTGATGCATTCACCCTTGCCTTTTGACCAGCATCCTCTTCTCCACCGCAACCTCTACACTCACTTCAACAATTTGCTGAGAGGTTTACTTGTGGTTAAACATGACAGGAAAGGAGGAACACTCAAAGGGTAAGCCATCACCCACCACTTGTCCATCACATGGGTGAGATCGCCCTGTGTGATGAGGGGGACAGCCACCTTTTTGGGCTTTTTTGTGCAAAATGGGAACGCCTTACAGTTGAGGCATAGGAAACATCCCTGGATTTACATAATCATTTGCTCTTTGAAGTGGAGGAGCGCCCCCATCAGCAAGATGGGTGTTAACTTTTTCAGCAATACAGGTTAAATCCACCAAGCTGGTTTGAACAGGATATGAACCACTGAGAAACAGAAAAGGATGATATGATATTGCCGATCATTAATAAAAACTGACATATATAATCTATGTAGTAATCGCCCCAATCAACACTGCTATTTTAATATAAAAATACAGAACCTATCTGTGGACTTCTCAAAAAACCTTCTCTCCCATTATTCCGCTCAACTTTTATCTCGGTATTCTTGGTTAATTATACCCTTCTGCTTCATAATCTATTATCTATTCCATATTAGGAGTTTTCATCTATCTTGAGGTTTCAGAATAATTTCATTGATTTGCTGAACTATCAACACTATGATCAATTTGCTTCACATCAATATAACTTTCTCTTAATCTCAAGGCTCCCTTGACTCTAATTTCTGATCCACCGGAATGTATAACTCATCATCCAGTCATATCAATTTCTTGACATTATCCCCCTTAACTGGATGATATTCTCATATGGCTTGTATGCTCAGAGGAACTTTGCGTGAACTCAGTTGATAATTTGACCACCCGCAGGTTCCTTAATGGTGTGGGCATTGATACCAGTCTTCTCAATTATTCAAATGGCTAGGTCCAAATGTTAGTGAGCTTGTTCTTCCATCAAAATCCATGTTAACCTTGAAACAAGACATGATCTCCTACAGCAAACTGCAGGAGTCTGCTGCGTCTACTCTGGTCAGCCGCCTGGTTATAAATCTTCTTAGCCAAGCTAGTAGAATATGCTTCCGTTTATAGTTTGATCAGCATCTCCGTTAGTTTAGTCAAATAACTCTGCGGTTCTACACCGCCAGTATCCTCCACACACGTTTAAAGCAGGGCAGGTAAAGCTGGATGTCTACCATAGAGAATTTGAAAAGGACTCTTACAGGTGGATGAGTGGTAGCTGATATTATATGCAAAGACAGCTGTGGGTAGGGGGGTACTCCATTCAGAGGGTTGATCTTTAAAAACTTATGAAGTATGGTAACTAATGTTCCATTTACCCGTTCCACCATTCCATTGAATTCCAGATGATAGGGTGTAGTCAAGACCCTGCGGATTGCCATCAGTTCATTCAACTTTGGGCTGGATATGCAAAGTAAAATTGGTTCCATTGTCCGTTAAGATGAACTGCGGACAGCTATGTCGCTGTATGACACACTCCATAATAAACTTGGTGGTGGTGACCGCCAAAATCATTAATCGCCCTGGCTTCCACCCTCTTGTCAAATGTTCAATTGCTATGATTATGTATTAAGATTAGTTTTTGCCAGTTGGCAAAGGCCCCACCAAATAAAGAGAAACTGTGTGCCATGCAAACTGGGGCTTAACCAGCTGGAATGTGGTCTTCTTGTGGAAAGAATTTCTCCACTTGGTACTGATGACAACAGCTAAACATCTCCAGAATGTCATAATGCATGCTCTCCTAATAGTAGCAGGGTTGCAAAACTCCAACGTTTTCCGCAACACACCATGCCCTACCAATGTGAATACATAATAATTGCTGGTCTAGCGGAGGGTTAGGGAAACTCAGCAACAAATTCCCATCTCGCTTATATAGTTCCCCACCACGTAAGAAAGTGTCCTGTCTAAGCCCATCTAGCACTTTTATCACTTGTGGCAGCTCATTGTGGTATTTGCCCACCACCATCTTCTCATACATAATGTCAGCTAAATCAGCCATAATAGCGACTGTTGGTAGCCTGAAAGACAGTCTGCATTTTGATGTTTTGCTCCTAGCTGGTGTACAATCTCAAAATTATACGCTTAAAGATTCAAAGCCCATTGCATATGCCATCCTCAGGTTCAAAGAGATTTTTCAGCTTACGCAAAAATTCATGATCTGTTACACTTGTAATTTTCATCCATGGAGGTATACCCAAAACTGTTTATACGCATATATCACTGCTTATCCCTCACGCTCAGTCATGGTGTAATTCCGTTCACAGTTTAAGCTTTGACTACAAAATGCGACATGGTTCTCTACGCTGTCATCATCCTTCTAAGATAATACTGCCCCTACGGCGGAAAGTGATGCATCCATAGTACTATGAATTTTTTGAAGTTGGTGTATTGCAAAATGGGCGATCGCATCACAGTTTGTAAGATATCAAAAGAGTTTTGGCATTGTTCCGTCCATTCAAAAATGATATTTTTCTTCAATAACTCAAAGAGCGGTGCCCCAATACGACTGAAGTTAAGGAATTAACCATCGGTAGTAACTGACCATCCCAAAAACACTTGTATATCTCATTTATTGTCTGGCTAGTTCATCTTACATATAGCTTACACATTTGCTGTCTGCTATTTAAGTCCTTATAAGTTCACCACAAACCCAAGGTATTCCAATTACTCTTTAAAATGACACTTCCAAGGCTTTATCTTGATATTAACATTGGCGAGTCAGAGGAACCCTTGTTCTTTGTGGTCAAGATGCTCTGTGAATGTTTGAAAGAACATGTTGATATCAACGAGGTAAACTAAACTGCAGGGCTGCTTTAAGTCACCCAAGATTGTATCCATAGCACTGTGTAACGTAGACAGGGTGTTGCACAAACCCTATGGCATACGTGTAGGATG
Organism: Massospora cicadina; assembly: GCA_022478985.1. NCBI lineage: Eukaryota > Fungi > Entomophthoromycota > Entomophthoromycetes > Entomophthorales > Entomophthoraceae > Massospora > Massospora cicadina. The sequence goes on along the minus strand of JAKSZP010000453.1, from coordinate 25,452 downwards.
TAATAACCCATTCAAAGTGATTATAGCGCAATTCTCGTGTTCTGCCACTGGCAATTCAATCAGCCAGTACCACGATAACAAAGCCATGGCAGAAAATAATCAGCCCCTCCAATTCAATCTAATGCGTCATCAATCAGTGAAAGGGGGTATGAATCTTTCTTTGTAACGCTATTGAGCTATCAATAGTCAATGACCACCTGGCTGGTGCCATCTTTTTTTCTTATCAAAAAGCACTGGAGATGCCTACAGACTCTTAGATGGCTCTAACATCCCTTGTTTGATCAACTTGTCTACCTCATTGGAGATAACCTGTTCCGCCACTTTTGAGCGCCAAATAGGCCATGAACAAATGGGAGGGTGATCTCTCGTGTCTACCCAATGCACCACCTCTCATGCACACCCCAAGTCATGGTCTTTGGAAGCAAAAATATCTCGGTTTTCTACAAACAGGGCCATAACCCTATCTATCTGTTCCTCTGAAATTCCAGTTAAAGCTTCCCATGGAACCACTGCCATTACACCAAATGAAGATTTTACTAGTAGGACGAGATTTTTCCAAGATCCAAAGTTTTGAATATGGTGAACCTCATAAATTGGGGTCAAGTGTAATTAAGCCAACAATTGGTGCCTTTGGACCATCATAGCCTTCTTCTGCAGGTTTCCTATCAGCACCTTCACTTCCCCCTGCCCTGTTAACAATAAACCAAGCGCCACATGAGGTTTTGAGCTGGGATTGCTGGTAGGACCCCATAATCTCCCCATATAAACCTTCTGGGATGTCAATTTCACGCTCTATCCCTAGTATGAACTGATGCCCAAATGGTATGCTTACAATGCTCGCAGCTCATAGAAAGATACCTTTGTACTCCTATATCTTGTTGGGGAGAGCTCTGGTCCTCCGCTTCATCCACCAATATCAAACAGGAAAAAACCCATCACATCACGCCAAATTGATCTGACTGGAGTGGAACAGGTCCTTTGGGATTCCGCAAGAGGTAAAGTTAATGGGGATCTGTTGTCCTAAGATAATAATGCTTCTTTCTCCATATTGAACAGGGCTCCAAATCGCCTCATGAATGCAGCACTAATCAACATGTCGTAGTTATTATTTGGTAGATTCACCTCTGGAGTGGAAGCCTTAAACAAAACAAATCTTAAAAAACAAGCTATAAGCTCCTTTAGGCACAGTACTCTGTGCCCACGCAGTCCCATACACTACTCTGTGATCCACATCAGGCTTCAGGGAAGCTTAGCCACAAGCTTGGTGGATATTATATTTAACTGGGGCACCAGTATCTATACTAGCCCATATTTTTGTGTTCTATACAAAAATATCACAGTAGGTACATTCCAAATAAGATGAATCATTAGTATTTATTATTTGAACGTCCAAGGGCTTTTTATTACCAAGAAAAATGTCTATACAATATCAACATGAGGATAATCTTGGGCGATCTTTTCTACTGTAATGTCTACATTAACCTTCATTAGGGAGGCGACGTCCGTTGAGGGTCCAGCACCATTTGTGCCATTTTGTTCAAGGATTTGCAACGCATACGGATTTTGCACATCTTGGCAGAACTTGGAGCCTGAAGGGAAATTTTCACTATCTTGAATGGAGGCTGAGGTATCGGCTGGAAGTTGCTGGTATAATAAATCTTCAGGTTGGGTACTGGAGCAACGCAAAAAGCTCATGGGAATTGTTAGGGACAATTAAATTCAAAGTAGAGGTGGTAGAGCATCCCATATCAACTCCACTTGAGTTTTTCCCTGCATGATCAGAATAGATGGCACTGAATGCATGTGCTGGTTGCCTGGGCAATTATCTGCATATTGGCCTTTTCATCTGCATGAGAAACAAGCATTTATAAATGGTTCCTGTCTATAGTTTGCGCCTGAAGGGCCAGATAAAAAGTTAACTGAAGTATTGATGTTAGGCCAGGGATGGGGCGGCTGAGCATAAGGAGGGCGGAAAGGATCCGCCAACATATAGGGAGGACGAATATTACCCAACGGATTATAACCGGGTCGTTGCTATCCATTTCCCAATGAGTAATCAGTGGCGGTAAAAGGGGCCTTCTGCTCCACATTAGGAGCACTGAATGTAGTGGAAAGACGGTGTAAAGTGTTAAAGATTCAAAGAAACACTGTGGCTTCATTCAGTATGTGAGTCATAGCATATGCAGCTCACAATATGATTTGATTGCCACCGTCATGGCTATACCTACATCCTCATTGGCTAAGATATTGGTTCCAACTAACACAAGAGCGTCATTTGTGAATCACTCTGCAAACTCCACCAGAGATTTATTCCTGTGAAACAGTATGTTCAGAAAGCCGTACTTGTGCTGTGCCATCTTAGCCGCGTCCCCAAACAGATGGAGCACAGTCTTCTTCACCTGTTTATAATATACTGAACTATTTCTTAGGTAACAGGTGACCTTATTGGCGCTCTCAAAATCCAGAGCGGAAAGCAGCAGTTTTGCTTTCTGATGATCCAATGCCCCTTCCACGGCGAATTTGAACCATTTAAAATAACCATTCATGTTCCCATCACATCTGAAAGGTGAGAACTTCTCGATCTAAGCAAAATCACCTTGCTCTGGGCTCTGGGCACAAGGAACATCTGAAATAGGTTCCAAATGGCCAAGGGGAACAACCCCTTGTGGATCAGAATAGGGTCACGTGGATGGATGTAAATCCGCCAAAGTGGACTGGGAAGAAGCTGGATTGCAAGGGGGAACTGCTGTGACCCAAGATGGATACCCGCTGGCCAATCTGTAATATTCTTCTCCAGACTCTCCGCTGACTGCACTCTTTCCCCCTTACCAGGATGTTCAGCAAAATGTTCATCAACTATTAGCTCAGCTTTGACTGAATAACACCAACACAGGCCATCTTGCACCTCCTGTTGAAGCGCTTCAAACTCACTTTGCAATTCATGGCATAATATTCGCTCAGAGTCAGTTTACGCTCCAATGCCTGAAGCTATGAAAGAACATCTACCAATATGCCCTACATTCCCGCATTCTGACATCTGGTGTCACGTGCTTATTAGTTTGCTTCGCCTACTTGCTTAATGAGAGCATCTCGTTCCTGCACCAGCTGCTCGTTGGCCTGTTAAAGGGTATCCAAGCGCACTTGCATATCAACATACTCCACCTTCTCAATGAACAAAAAGGGTAATGGTTCAGCTCTGAGCCACCTGACTAGCACTTTCCAACTGATTAATCTGACCCAGCAACTGGATGTATTCTGAGGGTGCCAAAAAGAGCTGATTGTATGGTCAGCCGTCTGCTGGTTACTCCACTCAACACAAAGTTGGCTAAAGTTGACTGCCATGAAGTCAACTTGATCTGTCATCCACCGTTCTATTAGGGTAACGTGGTCCCTAATATGAGCAAGTGGTGCTTCAAATCCTTTATCCCATTCCACCAGCTCCACCATAAACTGCTCGGTGTTAAACCCAACTTTGTGTCATCCTGGATCCATTCCAATAATAGGCCGCGCTGGTCTAACGATTCCCCTATTTTTGGGGTAACTCATGATTCAACTGTGGATCTAATTCATCCAAGTGACAGCGGACATCCACGACATTACTGTCCACATCCACTACCGCCCCCTGGTCCTCTAAAAAAAGTGATTGAGGCAGTCAAGTAAAAGGCAAGTGTTGTTCTGTTGTGCTTGAGCAAACCGCATGATGTCCCCAATCTCAATGTTATGTTGGGCCAACACACGCAGTATCTGGCATATCAAAGGCTGAACATACGCAACAAAGTATTCCTTAGTTCCATGTGTGCTGAGCTGGTGAGGCAACCCATGGTGGTAGCGCCGAGGTAAGAAATATACAATGTGTAACACGCTTCTTGGTACCATTGGTTATAAAACAAACTCAGCACATGTTCCCTCACAGCATCTTTGTAAAAGAGTTACCCTCACAAAAGCCATTCCATAGTACCCCGTAGTAGCTGAGGGGTCATTTGCATGGATCTGCCCTGTTGATCTGACGCCAACGCGGGACAAGCGCCTAACTACAATTCTATCATAGTATCCTCATCTTCTGGCTCCATCACCGTGAATAGTGCTGGTTTTTTTAGATAACTCCATTGTTTCCATGGCGTATCAGTTGTGAAATCCAATATGATTTTGGCATAAAGAGTGAGGGCTCACCATGATCCCTAGTACCATTTGTGCTACAGTTGACCAGAGGCCCCCTGTAGTGAACACCACTGTTAGATTTTTCGGCATTATGGGTTAAATTTGCGGAGCAGTTTTGCATAGGATATTAACCACTGAGCAACTGAGCAGACACTATGAAGATCGCCAATCCTTAAAAATCAAAATATATAAACTATGGAGACCATCTAGTACTAAAAAAATATATAAACTATGGAGCAACAACACTAATCGACATTTTTAAGTATAAAAATGCAGAGCCTATCTGTGGACTACTCAAAAAACCTCCTCTTTCATTCTTCCGTTCAACTCTTATCTTGGTATTCTTGGTTAATTCCACCCTTCTTCTTATTAATCTCCTACTCATTCTATTTTAGGAGTTTTCATCTATCTTGAGGTTTTGGCAAAGTTCTTTATATTCATTAAAGTATTGATACTATGTTTAATTTGCTTCACATCAATATAATTTCCGCTCAACCTTGAGGCTCGCCTCTACTCTGATTTACAATCCTCCAAGATGTATAGCTTATCATCTAGTCATATCAACTTATTGACAATGGTCCATGACAACATTTTTGTGGTCTTTCAGGAGTGGTATAATTTTGGGTGATATTGTTAGGCTAAACCGTAAGGGTCACACAGGTCAAACCCACTGAACCATGGATGGACAATGTGAGGATTGTCAGTCCTCCAAACAAACTTGAAAATGTAATATATGGAGCAATTGCCTCAACAACACTTTTATTTATTTATTAAATTCAAATACTCTTTTCTGTTTCGCACTCTTCAACCTATTAACAACCTACTCTCTCAATCGCCCCATCTCACTTATATATCAGCAACTTCATATGATAACATTCACTTAGCATAGACTATTCTATTCCACCGAATCACATTGGTTTTGGAATGGTATTCTTCAATTCTCTATCGCCTTAGTTCAAGGTGATCTAAACAATATTTGTCAAATGTTGACATTGTCTTATTGTCTAATTTATAAGCATTCCAATATTATCTCGTTATAACCCAATATTGCCTCAGATCAAGGCGCTCAAATACTCATAAATAACATCCTAGTTGGTGGATTCTTGCCATTCCACCGTAGCTCTTTAGGGCTTTCTCATACAGTCATATCAGAATCTCAACATTACCCCACCCCACTTTGACTGGATGATAAGTCTCATATTGTTTGTATGCTCAGAGGAACTTTGCATGTACGCAATTGATGATTTGGCCACTCACTGGGTCTTTTATAGTGTATGCATTGATGCCTGTTTTCTCATTTATTTTGAACGGACTAACCCTGATGTTGGCCAACTTGTGTTTCCGCCCATACACATGCTGGTCGTGGAACAATACTATCTCTCCTTCTTAAATCTGAGCTAACCCACTTCACCATACCTGATTGACATCTTTATTCTTAACCTTTTTGGCTAAGCAGAAAAAACGCTTCCATATGTTACTTGATCAACGTATCAGCTAAACTTATCAAGTAATGGGTGGGATCCATTCCACTGGTATCTTCGATGCATGAATAGAGTAATGTCAAAAGAGCAGGGTGTCATCCATATAATAGTTGAAAGGGGATCTTCCCCATGGCAGAATGATAGCTGATATTGTAAGTAAAGATGGAGGTGGACAGGAGGGAACTCCGATAAGAGGTCTACCAGTTACCAGCTTCCTGGGGATGTTCATCAGGGTCCCATTAACCCATTAAACCATTCCGTTGGACTTGGGATGATATGGGGTCATCAGAGCCCCGCAGATGCCCATTAGCTCAATCAACTTGGGAAGGATGTGCGAGGAGAAAATGGTCCCATTATTGGTAAGAATAAACTTAGGACAGCCATGCTGCTGGATAATAAATTCCATTACAAACTTGGCTACTGTGACCACCCTAAATCCCATATCGCCCATGCTTCAACCCACCTGGTCAAGTGGTCAATAGCCATCAGAATGTACTTGCACCAGTTAGCTCCCATTGGCAGAGGGCCAAAGACATCAAGGGAAACCATATGCCAAGCAAAATGTGGTTTCACTAACTGGTACTGTCATGGAATCTGCTGATTATAGAAAGACTGGGATTCCAATCTGGGTGTGTAACAACCCAGTGGAAAGCCCAGGATGCCAAGGTCATAGAAGTTCTGATCAGTTTTAGGAGGTATCCCCTATTACTCCTGTGAGGGAAATAAAAGTTAAAGAACATAACATAGGCTCCCATACAAACGAAATGGCTGCAATGGGGGCAGCTGAAGGTCTTGATGGTGCATCCCAAGGGTTGGAGAGGCAAGGAGGATGACCAATCCTCCTGGGTTTGCAGTTAGTGAACTTAGGGCTCTTTTTCCAAACCTTCTTGTTCTGGTTCATCATAATTAAAATCTTGAAAATCATTAAAATTTCAAAATCTTTGAAATGCTGATCAGGTTCCTGAATTGAATTGATTTGATTTGACTATTGGGAGGTCTTGGGCCTCACCTTGCACCCATTGTGGGTTTTTCAATGAGTTGAGAGATTGGGTACATCGCCAGAATGGCGGATCAATTTAATAAATTGATTTGGACCAAATTGGTCCTTGGAAAGATGGCCCAGATGGTCCAGTTCCTGGTTACCACCTTGCTGTTGTGAAGATGGCTTTCCTCACTAATGACTATAGAATTGCAATTAGTGGAGATGGCCTCATCCCATCCAATTTGTGCTGAACCATCAGCAGATTGGTGGGGCGAATTTTTTAAAATTCTCTGACTATTTCCCAAAGTGGGAGGCAGACCTGTAGCTGGTCCACGGTGATGAATGGGAAACATGTCATTGCAAAGAGTTCAGTAAATCCAAAAACTCTTCAGAAGAAGTGGATTGGCATTGTGAGCCTATGGAAAATTCTTTGATTCTGATCACCATTTGGTGGGCTGCTCGATTGATGGCTTGGAGGGACCACTCAATGACCATTGGCCCTAAAATGCAGATCGCTGCATACTTTGCTGGGTTAAGTGAAAGTATCTTGGAAAAAGAGATGGAGCTCATGGAGAAGGTTTGGGTAGTATCAGCTTTATTTAACTTAATAGTAAAAATGGACCAACAACTGATCCTTCCAGAGGCAGTTGCCTTAATATGCAAAATGGGGAAAAAGTGGGTCATGGGCGTGTTTACTTGGGCAGTGGCAGCTGATGTACTCATGGGTACTCACCTTGGGTTTGGGGCTTCATCATCCAGCTTATGCAAAGGTTGCAAAAGCTCTGACAGCGTAATCATCTGAAACACCAGGGAGGGACCCTCACTGATCCAAACATAAGCGGATTTATTCAGATTTAAGGTGTGGTCAAATTGAGTTCTGACATGGTCAATTCCAACAAATTTTCAAAAGATTTTTTTAAAATTTCTAGAAGTGGATTTTCAACTCAGATTGGCTTTCCCAGATCTTTAATTTTGGATTCCGTGTTCTGGACCAGGTTTCCTGACTCAGGAACCATTCCCTGAGCTTTAAGGCCAATTTTCTTCTTTTCCCAGGAAGTGAAGGGTGGCGGAGTGGAGGCCAGTGGAGGGGGAGGTGCTGTTGGTGACTTCTGGCCTTTATTACCTCCCTACAAACCTCTTTTATCCTTTCAACCAGAGAAGAAGCATCCAAAGGGGATACTGTGGTGGGATTTTTTGGGACCAATGCAGTGACCCAACATTCATCAATCACATGTACCAAGTCCCCCAGTTGAGTCAAGGGCTCCATAGGGGCATTAGGTCCCTTCTTCTTCCTATAAGGGACCTTTTCCCGATCCAACCCAAGAGGTTAGTCTCCAGAATTACATTATACTCTCCTTTTTGAACGGGAAACATTCCTCCTCCTGGCACGTGAACCAGGGCATAGTTCTTGTGTCTAGAAGGAAGTTCGTTGGCCAAAAAATCATAGCAATTTTCTTGGGTGGATAGGGGGTCTCAGGTTTGACTCATGGAACTCAGCCACTAACTCCTTGCAATTATCATATTCCTTTGCACTTACCCAACTATTTTCATAGGCTGGGTAGCCTTTCCATGCAACCAGGTCTGGACCGACCTCCTAGATTACCTTGAGGCCAGTATTGCCTCCACTTAGCCTTTTGAGATTCCCCCCCCCCCAAAAAAAATAGTCTCAGGGGTAGAAGTATGCTCCCCCTTAAATAGGGGATAGTTGAGAGATGTAATAAACATTATGTTGTTTCCAATGGTCAGGAAGCTTGATGCGGTATGCACCTTTACCCAAATCCTTTTCTACTTGAAAAGGGCCAGAGCGCTTATTAGCCAACTTCCTAAATGAACCTTAATATTTAGGTGGCGAGTATCAGGCATTACAAGTGAGCCTACAGAGATGTCATGCCCTGCAAGTCATTTTCTATCTGCGAATTCTTATAGTATCCAATAGCTTTTGATAAGTGCTCTTGGACAAGCTTTTGGTATTTTGGATCTGGGTGATCCAGTCCTCTACTGTGGGGACAGTTGAGGTTAAGCGTGCTCTAATCTGGAAAGATGGGTTGTAACCCCAATGTTGCTTAAAAGGGGGAAAATCCAGTGGAAGAGTGTGAGGCATTGTTGTAGGCAAATTGCGCTAAAAGAAGGTCTGTGGCCCGTGTCCTGGGTGGCTGAGGAGTAACAACGTAAATATTGTTCTAAAACTTTATTAACTCTCTCAGTTTGCCCATCTGTCGTGGGTGATATACTGTAGAAAGGCAGGCATTGATGCTAAGAAGTCCCAGAAAGGCATCCCAAAACCTGGCTGTGAACTAAGGACCACAATCACTTACAATTTCCGCTGGGACTAAACCTGGAGAAGACATGAGTGATGTAGAATGCTGCAGTATCTGCCGATGTTATAGTAGTGTTAAATGGGATAAACAACGTAAACTTTGTGAACCTATCCACAACCATCACTATGGTATCAAACCCCTAGGACATGGGAAGTTCAACAATGAAGACCACTGAGATAGACGTTCAGGGACCCTCATATTGCTGCAAAGGGTAGAGAAGGCCCTTTTCCTGTGCGATCTGATTTAGAGCGAGCATGGGTAACACTGCTTGATACCCAATCCAGGATATTCTTGGAGAGCCCAGCCCAATTATAGATTCTTTCGACTAACTCAGCACATTTTTTGACCCAGGATGGCCTACTGCAGGTGGTGTGTGATGCTCTTCAGAAAACCTGCATCTGCAGGGTGGGTGGGACCCAAATCCTATCCCAAAAGAAGATTATCCCATCTTTTAAGTGGTACTGGGGCCATTTGCGCTGCTTAGTCTCCAGGTCATTTACCAATTCAAATCCCTCTGGGTAACATAGTTGACCTGCTAAAACGCGTTTGCACATGGGTGTTTCAGGAGATATATCATCATATGCTACCATGACAGGGGTGAGGGAGAGGATCATGGTGGAAGGCACCACTGTGGTGAGCTCAGATGGGTCCTCCTCTGGGCCTGGAGCCAAGGCAGGGTTATAACTCAACCTATCAGGCAGCAAATTTAGGGGCCCTTTTTGAACTCATACTTGAAGTGAAAGTTACAAAGATCCCTGTATGTGCGTGCTTGACGGTGAGCCAGATTTTGGGGTTTCCAATAATATAATAAGGACTTATGGTCAGTGTTGGCGCTACAGCTCTTTAGACTGTCGCCGAGGTCCAAAGGTAGCTCAAAGCTGAAAATTTGCATAAAGGTCGAGAAGAAAATGGAAAATTGGTTAGGATACCAAATGTTTTATTAAGTTAAAATGATTAGATATTTATAGTTTTAGTGGGGACACGGTGCCTTAAGGACTGTCACGCCCCCATCCATTCAGGATCTTTTCTGGTCTTCCAGATTGGCCGCCTTGTAGGCATCCTCAATGGATTTCGCCATCCACATGACTGTATTGGTGAAAACGCCACCCCTTGTGACTCAGGATTTTGGGAGGAGGATTTTGAAGACAATTTCGTTTGGATAGGTTTGGGAATAAATTGGTACAGCCCAATTTGTAAGTGGAGAATTTGATTCATTTGTTATCTCATATCCCAACAACGCCCCTCAAGATCCTGTCAGAGGGGCTCATATGGCCAAAGGAACTTACCATGCACCTGATTGATTGTGGTACCTAGGTTGACGTCAACAATGGAGTATTCAGCCTTCACCATGCAAATGACCTTATAAGGCCATTTCAAAAAAGGCCAGCTTATTTTGTTGGCCTCAATGTCAATGGTGATAGAAGAGAACAAGGTCACCTAATTGAAAATTTGGTAAGGAGGGTCAACTGAAAATAAATCGGGATGTCTCTCTTCCAGTAGTGGTGACAATGCCTTGGGTGGCCAGGGCTTGAGCTGGACAATCTCTTCAGCTAAGGCCCTCATAGTTAATTTGGAGTTCTCAGGGGAGGAGGTCTTGAGCAATGGATGGAAGCTACTTGGCAGCCGAGGTGCACGCCCATTGTTGAAAATTTGGTTGACCAAATTATTCATCTCGCTTGCCAAATATAAAATTAAAGTGATGGCTGTTAAAGCAACTGTTTGTTTGGCAATGGTTGCCGACTAAATTATTAGTCATAAAATCAATATATATAATCTGACTATTGGTTTTGATTAATATTTCATTGGGGATCATCCCCTTCTAAATTATTAGCTGTAATTAACCAAAGGACCTAATCCTTTGATTGGATTTGATTACTATTTCGTCGGAGATCATCCCTGACTAAATTAATAGACAGAATTCATCAAAGTATATAATCTAACAATTGTTTGATTAATATTTCATTGGACATCATGCCCGACAATGTTAATTAGGTAACTTGATGAGGGCATGATTGCCAATAGTCAGATTGCTATAATGAATTATTACAGCAGAGGCACTGAAGGATTATAGTCATTTTAACAAAGCTACTGAAGCGTTTTAACGCTTGTTTTGGTGGTAGCTAGTAGTAGTAATCAGGTAACACGGCCCCCAAACCATCTGTGTATGGTTCCTAACACATGGGGTTGGTTGCCAATCCATAAAAGGTTACACTGATGGGGATAATTAAAATGAATACATTTGATACCATCAGAAGTTAATCCCAATGGTTAGAAGTTTTGGGAACTAATCAGTTGATTTTCAGAAAATTATCTGAAAAGTTGTCCGACTTCTGCCTATAAAACCCCTAGCATTTCCTAATAAAAAGCAGAATTCACCTGAAATATTTATATTTACTTCTAAATTGAAGATTGAAGGGCTCAAAGGTCCCTAGTTGTTTTTCTTAAATACAGTTACCAGAGTAAATTGTTGCCACATATTTTATAGACTCAACCTACTAGTCGTCATCATACAACTAGTGTTTGTAATATTATTAAACAACCAACCTGTGCAGTAAACTTACCCAAAAGTTTACACTTGGTGCTCACTACAGGGGTTCTAGTTGAGTCTGTCAAGAAGTACAACCATGTCATTGGTGCAGGGAGAGATTCAGCGTTTATGGACTGAGCTGGAGAGTGTGAATCAGACCACTTTAATGTTGGCAGCTCAAGCCGATTTATCCCTAATGGAGAATCGCTTTTTCAAGGTGGAAGAAGATGTCAACCTTGACACAGAAGTTAATAATGAATTATTCGGAAAAACATCTGAGTCAGAGCAACAATATTCGAAAGTGGAGAAGGAGCTACTCCTGCTCAAAGTAGCACTTCAAGCTGAGGATGGAAAAAAGCAGATATTATGTGAAAAACATAGTCAGCTCCAGAAACAAGTACAAGAATGAAAAAACATAAGTGTACTTGTATATATGTGGAAAAGGAGATTGGGGATCAGGACCTATATGAAGATGAAAGTAATATAGGGAGCATTTATACTACTTGAAATATGCCAAGTGCCTATGCCGCCATCTCAGTGATGACCCCTGACAACAAACCAACTGGCGCAAGAATGGCTAGCCGCACTACTCGTCCTATAACTGAGCATGTAAAAACCTATGAATTTCGGCCCACCCCAAAATTGCCAACCTTTCATCAAGATAATGCCCCAGCTTTCTTCAGATTGTTTGAAATGACCATGTTCAGTTGCTGTGATCGCCAAAAAGCTGTTACTGTTATCAATTGTTTAGACACCACTTGTCTAAACTTGATATTGCCCCATTTGTGAGGGGAAATTGGTCCTATAATGAGGTAAAAAAATGCAATAATGAAGGAATTCAGAAGCCCTGAACGAATGGATAACCAAAAGCAGGAGTTCATGGGAATACAATTTTAAAAAGATGAAACCTTAGGAGAATTTGCCATCCGCTTTTACAAAGAAGCACAAATCCTGATGGTAGCTGATAACATGAGCGATTTTGATGCTTGCGTTGCTATGAAAGCAGCCTCTGACCCTATCAGGATTTACACCAAATCATGTCATCAACCTTTACTAGTAGTAACACTACTTCTCAAATGGTGGAGCACCTGAAAGAATTGGCTTCCACTTTTGATGCACCCAATCAAAGTGTAAAACAACAACAGCCTTTTAATTCAAATTTGGCAAAAAATCCTGAGCCCAAAAAAGATTTTCCCAATCAAATGGGGAAACCCCTGACGATCCAAAATGGTCTAGTAATGCCCCACGCATTACTTGTAACAGATGTGGAAATAATGGACACTATGCTGCCCAGTGCTGGACTAAGAAACCAAAAATCAGGTGAACTTTGTTCAGGAAGACAATACCTATGAGGAGTTGGGAAAAGGCCCTGCAGTCTAGATGAGGAGCAATCTAGATCTGCAAATTACCTAGTTCCCCCAGACAAGTTTGACGAAATTGATACCTCCGACCTGTTTGTAGATGAACCTGTTCATGATTCCCCCCAGAGGAATACAGGTTCAAATATCCATGCTATAACTCGATCAAAAGCAGATGCAATTAATCCTGAAATTATATCAAAAGTTGCCCAACCTTACGCTTGTCAACTATTGAAAAGGCCCAAAATGCTGATGACCAAGACAAATTGCCAAATACAAAGTTGGAAGACGTTAACGTTTCAATTCCTATTGCTACCATAAGGATTCATTTCCTGGTATATTAGCCCAAATTATTCACACTCTGGATTTTGCAACTGATGCCGCAATACATTCAGTAAACAACATTTCCCACTATTCTGAGTGTACTTATGCCGACATTTCACTTAACCAAGTAGAAGTAAGGGCTATTAATGATAGTGGTGCACCAATCAATATTGTGTCTAAGAAATTGGTTTCGTCTAAAAATTTCACTGGATATAGCACATCAAAAAGCAGTATGGTACTGCTGGGCCCAACCTTAATACCTCCTGTGGGAATTATATTGCCTTATCTCTTCATTTTGGATCTCTTTAGTTGTGTCTGAGCCAGCAATTGTTCTACCTAATCAAAATTACGATATTCTCATTGGAACTGGCTTCATGCGGAAGTATGGAGTAAAGTGTGACTTTGAGGCGAATACAATAACAATCTTGGGCCAGACACTACCATTGATCTATCATTAGAAGGGGGATGCCCCCCTCACTCAGAGAGATAACTTTATAAATGTGATATATAAGGATGGCATCCTTCCCATTGGTTATAAACTAGTTGGGAAGAAGATCCACCCTTTACCAAAATGCTTGAATGAGAACTGAGGGATCCAAATCTGAGTAAAAAAAGGAATTAATCCTACCACCTAGGATGCAGACGGTGGTCAATACTGGACTGACTCTGAAAATTCCTGAGCAATTATATATAGAAATCGAGGCTCCCTGGCGAAGATCAAGAATTAAACCTTGGGTAGCTCCAGGGATCCTAATTCCTGGTCATGAGGAAATTCGTATTCTATTAGCCAATTTGGGAAAAACGCTGATGATAATCAAGCGAAATCAAGTAGTTGCATTCGCCCAGTTAATCCCTATAACAAAGCTCCATTTCTTCCACAAATTTGGGGATTTAAATGAAATGGGATTACCTGATTTGGCTGGATGCATTCATACATTAATCTCTTGGGAACAATTATCAGGATTAACCAAAGATCAGCAAAATGAAGTATTGGCTTTATTCAAATGATTTAAAACTATTTTTGCCCAAAATGACCATGATCTTGGTTGCGTAGAAAACGTAATCCATCAAATTGACACTGGGGAAGCTACCCTCAATTAGAATGAGACCTATTTGAAGGTCCCAAGCAGCTGAGGCAGTAGTTTCTGAAGAAATAGAAAAGTTTTTGGAGCATGGATTGCTTATTCCTACATCCAGCCATGAGCTAGTCCGATATTAATTATCAAAAAATGAGTTAAATTGAGTTGTAATCAACTATTGCCATCTTAATAAAAATACAAAAAAGTCTCTTACCCCTTGCCACGAATTGATGATGCGTTGGATCAGTTAGGCAGGGGCTAAATTCTTTTTGGCGATGGACCTCATCTTAGGGTATTGGCAGATTGATATGTCACCTGAAGACCAGGAGAAGTGTACCATAATAACAGCACAAGGGCTTATTAACCTACGCGGATGCCCCAAGGCTTATGTAATGCACCTGCAACTTTTCAATGGGCTATAGTACCATCTTATGTGACCTCAAATAGTCCTGTGTTTAGTCTATCTAGATGACATCAATGTATTTAGTCAAACATTCACTGAGCACTTACAACACTTAGAGGAAGTATTCAAAAACATAGCTGCTGCCAATCTTAAAATTAAGCTCCAAAAGTGTCACTTCCTTAAGGAGCAGCTAGAATATTTGGGCTTCTTTATAAATGTGGATGGATTACAACCTCAAAAACAAAAATCGATGCTATTGAGTGGATGTCATTACCAAAAAATGTTCGTGATATACAAGTCTTTTTAGGAATGGTCAGTTATTATCACCATTTTAACAAGTACTTTGCAAAAATAGCAGATTCATTATATCATCTGCTTAAGGATCCAAAAAAGGGTTTAATTGGAATGAAATGGACTAAGGAGCATTTGTCAAATTATGGCAATACTTGACAACCAGCCCAATACTCAAGTATCCAAAATTTGACTAACTGTTTATTATACAATCAGATGCATCGCTCATGGCAATTGGTGCCGTACTTAGTCAAGTGGGCGAACAAGGTGAAGAACACCCAGTGGCATATGTCAGCCATACCTTAATCAAGGCTGAAAGAAATTATACAGTCACCAAGAATGAATGTCTTGCAGTTATCTATGCTTGCAAGCAATTTCAAGTCTAAATTCATGGGATGCATTTCAAGGTTGTAACTGATCATGCATCTCTCCGTTGGTTGCATAACTTAAAAGAACCTGAGGGAAGACTAGCATGATGGGCCTTGAAATTGCAGGCATATGACTAAGAAATTGAACATCGCGCCAGGAATAAAAACCAAAATGCTGATGGATTATCCAGACTGCTGGCAATTCTTGCAGTTTAGGATTGTGCTGATGATATATTCAAATGAATGGTGAAAGGAGAGTTGGAGGACGATCCACAAGAAGTTCAAATGGCATTACAAAAAGCCATGGAGGGAACAGAACAAAAGAACGGACAGCTATTCAAAATAGTGAATGATAAAAGGCTTCTGCTCCCAAAACCATCTGAACAAACAGAAATAATTTGCACCGCTCACAAAGTTGTCAGCCATGGTGGCCTCAAGAAAACTCTAGAGCATATTTGCCAATATTACTGTTGGGAATCGTTAAACTATGATACAGCGGATTTCCTTTCTTGTTGTACAGAGTGTCAGCTCCACAAGCCACACAAAAATGTGGATGGATATCATTTAGTGCGACCAGGATCTTCCTGGCATACAGTATCAATTGATGTTATGGGACCTTTAAGTACAAGCACTGGAGGAATGTGATATATCATAGTTGCAATTGATCACCTGACCTGATGGATTGAAACCAAGGCTATGGTATGGGTCAATGCAATGAATACTGCCAAATTAATTCTGGATCAAGTGATGTATTGGCATGGCTGCCCTCAAGTGATCCTGAATGATAATAGAATGAATTTTACCTCCTTTGTCATACCCCAATTGAATGAATTGATGGGAATCAAGGAGGTCTTATCAGTCCCATATCAGCCAGAGATGAATGAACTAGTTGAGAGAGTGAACGCTACCTTAGCTGCAATGTTACGAAAAGTTGATTTCAGGAAAAACGTCTACTTGGGCTTTGTACTTAAGTTTGGTGACATTCTCCGATAATTTCAGCTATCATTCCTCAACTGGAAAAACACCCTTCAAATTGCTATATGGAAGAAAAGCGCCTTACCAACAATTCTATACTCAGCATTTGAATTAACTTCAAGGATGATTCTGGACCAATATTTAAATCAATTAGCCAATATTATGATTGATTTACAATCTTAAGCATCTGCCAAAACCCTTCAGAAAAGGATCCAGGCTAAAACGTATAATGATAAAAAATGACCACCCATAAAAAGATTTGAAATTGGGGATAAAGTAAACTATTGTAATATGCATGGATTCAGCTGACAAAATAAGCTGGATGCCTTATGGATAGGTCCCTTCAAAGTAATTTCCAAATTGACAATGGATGCCTATACAATCAAAATTATTCTCAATGGTCATATAGTTACCCAAGTTCATAGCAATTATTCAAAAAATTAGCACTAAAAAGAATATATAAAAAATAGAAAACAAAAAAATTAATTAAACACCAGTAAAAAAACATGAAAAAGGAAAATAATTCAATAATATTGAAAAATATAAAAAAGAATGATGAAATTTTAATTACTTGTACTCAAAATCATTGGGCATTGTTCCCTACTATTGTCAGCAGGGCCAGCTCGGGTTGCAGCTGGGTCCATCAGAATTAGTCCCATGGCACTAAAGTATATAATCCTTAGAAATGAAGAAGATCCGCTCTGATTACAAACGGAGAGCCCAACCTGGGGGAGTACAGGCTTTCCAGGAAATGGCCAGTGTTGAGGCCAAATAGTCCTGGTATGGCATGAGGCCATATGACTGCGCTCAACAGAGGCGGCAGCGAGAAGGGGACCTCTGAATTAATGAGATGGTTAAGTCTAGTAGATGAACCTCTGAACTAGGCTTGTTAGTTAAGTCTTGAGAAGAAGCAAGTGCTTCTGAAAACTGTCTCGCTGGGTAATCTGGTCAAGTGGGGGTATGTGTTGGAAATTTGATTGACCACATTATCTATTTCGCTTGCCAATTATAAAATTAAATTGATGGTTGTTAAAGCAACTAATTGTTTGGCAATAATTGCTGACTAAATAATTAGACATAATCAATTTATCTAATATGACTGTTGGTTTTGATTGATATTTCATTGGAGATCATTCCCAACTAAATTATTAGCTGTAATTAACCAAAGAACCTAATCCTTTGATTGGACTTGATTACTATTTTGTCAGGGATCATCCCCAACTTAATTAATAGACAAAATTCATCAAAGTATATTATCTAACAATTGTTTTGATTAATATTTCATCGGATAACATGCCTGACAATGTTAATTAGGTATTTGATGAGGGCATGATTGCCAATAGTCAGATTTCTATACTGAACCATTACAGCAGAAGCACTGAACGATTAGAGTCATTCTAACGAAGCTACTGAAGCGTTTTAACGCTTGTTTTGATGGTAGCTAGTAGTAGTAATCAGGTAACACGGCCCCAAACCATCTGTGTATGGTTCCTAACACATAGGGTTGGTTGCCAATCCATAAAAGGTTACACTGCTGGGGATTAATTAAGATGAATACATTTGATACCATCAGAAGTTAATCCCAATGGTTAGAAGTTTTGGGGGGACTAATCAGTTGATTTTCAGAAAATTATCTGAAAAGTTGTCCGACTTCTACCTATAAAACCCCTAGCATTTCCTAATAAAAACCAAAATTCACCTGCAAAATTTATATTTACTTCTAAATTTAAGATTGAAGGGTTCAAAGGACCCTAGTTGTTTTTCTCAAATACAGTTACCAGAGTGATTCGTTGCCACATATTTGAAGACTCAACCTACTAGTTGTCATCATACAACTAGTGTTTGTAATATTATTAAACAACCAAACTGTGCAGTAAACTTACCCAAACTGTTTGAACCCATATAGGGCTCAAATGGGGACATCTTAATGACTTGGTGGTAGATTACCCTGTAGGCAAGCAAAGCGCTGGGTAGGTAATGGTTCCAACGAGCAGGATACAAGGTGGCTAATTTCCATATAATGGAAATAAGAGTTGCGTTATTGCGTTCTAATGTCCCATTAGTAGAGGAGTGGTAAGGGGCAGCAAAAATCTGGGTAGTGCCAAATAACGAGGTAAGTTCTTGTACTACCTGTGAGGCGAAGTTTAATCCATTGTCCAAAAGTAAGGTTTAGGGCACCTATGCTGGGTGAAAATGGATTAAACAAGGATGAGGGCTGTGGCTTTTGCAGTGGCATCTAGGACTGAAATAGTTTTTAACCACTTGGTAATATGATCCACGGCTAGTATAATATACTTATGGCCATGCAACCCAGTGGGAAGAGGGCCCACCACATCAAAGCTAACAACATTGAAGGGCCCAGTTGGGGCAACAACCAAGTGTTAGAAATCGAGGATTGGCTTGGTCTTGAGATTAGCAAGTTATACATGCCTCCAGGTCCTCTTAAATAGTTTCTACCATTTGGTCCCAGTAGCATCTTTACTTCAGCCATTCTTGAGTCTTCTTAACGGCCCTATGTCCCACAGTGGAATGGCCCTCTAGAATAACATCAGTTTGGGAGGAGGGGCGGACATAAAGGAGCCACTTCTTATTGACCTTCTTGTAAAGTAGCCCATCCTTAATTTGAGTGTCTCGAGTCATCCTTAAAAGTTCAGCTTTTGACTTCAGGGGTTACCAACTCCCACTGCTCAGGTCGGCCTATTTTATCAAACAGCCAGTCCACCTCAGGGGATCAAAGCTGCTAGCATTGGTATCCTGGAGAGGCCATTGGCATTTTGGTGAATTGCGCTGGCACAATGGACAATGGTTAAATCATAGATCTGCAGTCATAAAGCCCACCTGGATAATCGCCCATCTGGGTCCTTTATTTGCTGAAGCCACCAGAGCGAGGAGTGGTCTTTAATAATATTAAAATGAGTATTGTAGAGATAAGGCCAGAAACGTTTAATGGCTAGCAAGACAGTCCGGCACTTCCTCTCAGTAACTCTGTAGTTCCCTTCAGCTATACTCAGTGTCTTACTAAAATAGGCCACAGGATGGTCGACTTAATTCTCATCATGTTGGGCTAGGATAGCCCTTATGGCAACATCACTTGCATCCATAAACAGTAAGAAGGGTCTGTCAAAGTGCAGATGAACTATAATGGGTTTGGTAAATAGATCAGTTCTCAAGGCATTAAAAGTCTGTTCTTGTTCAGGTCACCATTTGAATGGCACATTATTCTGAAGAAGGTAGAACTGAAGCTCAGCGAGGTTGGAAAACTGGGGGATAAACTGACGATAATATCCCACCATGCCTAGAATACCTGGATATCCCTTAAGCTCTGGGGGCGTGTAATCTTCTCTATGGCGTCGACCTTGTCCAGTATAGGCTGGATGCCGTTATTGGAAACCTTGAGCCCCAGGAACTCTAGTTCAGTATGGAAGAAGGAGCACTTGGAAGGTTTAAGCTTTATGGAAGCCTTTTGTAGCTGATTATAGACCTTCCAAAGATGCTCAATGAGCCCATTGAAGGTTTGTGAGAAGACAGTAATCTCATCTAGGTAGAAAAGGACGCATGAAAGCTTCAAGTCCCCAAGGATCTCATCCATGGCACATTGGAAAGTGGCTGGGGCGTTACAAAGGCCCTGGGGCATCTTTGTGGTCTCAAATAGTCCTTCATTGGCTATGAGCGCACACTTAGCTCAGTCTTCAGGGGCGAGCTCAACTTGCCAATATCCTCTGGCAAGGCCCATGGTGGAAAAGTACTGGGATCTGGAAAGCAGATGGAGGGATTCATAAATTTGGGTAGAAGATAACTGTCCTTTTTTGGTGATCGAGTTGAGTCATTGATGGTCTATTACCACCCTGTAGCTGCCGTCCTTCTTTCAAACCAGCAGAAGAGGAGAGGCCCAAGGGTTGTGAAATGTTAATAGGATCCAGCGTCGAGTAGTTGTTTGAGTTCCATCATCACCTGGCCTCTTCAACCTTGCTCTTTCAGTAAGGTTGGTACTGGAAGGGGAGAGCATCCCCAGTTTCTACATGATGTAGGACTCTATTCATTCTTCTGAAGTCATAGATCGAGGCCAAAAATAGGTCTGAATAATCCTCCAACAACTCTTGAACCCTATGTTGTTGGTCGTCTGAGAGGTCTTTGCTGATATTAGTATTGTTTAGACTAAATAATGATGGAGCTTCCAAGCCAAAATCTCTCTTGTCCCCAAAGCTTTGGACACCGGCAATAGCTTCCACCAGTAGTAGGCGGAAATAGGCGGCAGGACTGTTTAACCTACTATTTGGGTTTGACAGTAAGGTTGGCCAACAGCACTGATATAGATCTGGCAAATGCTGGATCTAGGATCCCCGGGCAGGTTAGCACTCTTTTGTGGATGTGTTGTCTTGGCCTTGGACTTCCAATAGGTATCCTGAGGAGATGTTAACATGGACCCAGGTGTCAGCAATGATTTGGGACTTCGGAGGTATTGTAGTCGCCTTGGGGAAGTAGATTGGCATGCCTTCTTGCCCATCAACAGAAGGAGGGGGCATTCAGACTTGGGAGCCCCTAATGTGATATTTTAGCTGATTGATTTGGCCTTCACTCTCCAGCAAACAAGTTCAGGCTTTGACCTCAGTTTTAGAATCATTAGGGGACTCGAAGATCAGTGAAACCCAAAGCCCCATAAGGATAGAAAGCTGCCATCATAATGGAATACTGCCAAGTAGTCTTGAAGAAATTGAGTCCCGAGGAGCAGGTCATAGCTAGGGTTATCTAAAGTGACAGTGGGTGTGTTTACAACAAGCTTTTAAACCATATCAGTTTAGAGGAATAATCTCCTATAGATTGGGTACATTGGGGGCCAGCAGTGCCATACTCCATATAGTGTGGCATATCTGGAGCGAGCTTGACGCGCTTCATTAACTTGGAGGATATGACATTCACAGGGGAGCCACTGTCAACTATGGCAAGGACTGGTATTTTATGACTCAAACTGTGACACAGTGTCAGGAAGTTGATATGACTGGACAATAAGCTACCCATACTGGCGGATTGGAGGGGGATTGGGATGAGTCTTGAGATTTATGAAAAAGGGATATATGAATTAAAATTGAGCAAAATGATGACCATTTGGCGAATCAGGAGGATTTATGCTGAGATTTGATACGAACAATAGTAATTTGAAATGGGAAGAAGAATAGAATATTACCAAGCCAAGGATGCATCTGGCTTGGGGAACCAAGATATAAAGAGTCGCATGGAATATTAAAAGGGATAGTCTTTTTATGGGTGATATGAGAGTGCAGATAAGTTTTTCAATTATATTAAAATAAAGGTCAAAATAAGGGGCGATAGCTCCATACATAAATTATTGAGTTTTATTAAGAAGTCAGTGATCCTCATATTATCCGATTTGGTTGCTCAGTGGCTAGTAATCTGTGCAAACTGACTCAGCAGAATTGAGCTTAGACACTGAGAATCAACAGTGGTGCTCACTACAAGGGTCTCTGCTGTTTGGTGCTTAAGTAGCTGATGGGTTGTTGAAGAGGTGGCGGGGGTGTGCCACTGTAGTTTGGTTCCAGCAGTTAGTGGTGGCGGGGAGGGGCAAGCCCTGGACGCCCACCCCACACTTAGTTTGAAAGTAGGAGGATTACCATCTGGTTAAGTGGGGAGAAATGTCAGAAATTAAACCAGATGGCATCCTCCAATGATTTAGCGTTATTTGGAATGAAATGGCCAATCCCGGCGGATTGGCTTATTGACTGAATTTTGCGTTATTTAATATGATTGCTGGTTAATTGCTCCCCAATTTGGGTTGAGCCAAAATTAGTATTCCGCCAAGTTTGGTATTAGGTTTGAGTGGGGCCAATTGGTGGCCCCAAATTAGTATAAGGATCACTGGTGACTAATAGCTGAGGATGATCCAATTGGTATTAGTCAAATAATCAGTGTTTGATGCCAATTGCCATTTGTGGTCCGTTGTGGGATTTCCAGTGAAAAGCTGATGTATTTGCTGCAATTGTTCGTCTATGAATTTGCTGCCTAATAATATGATGTTGGTGTATCCAACAATTATGAGTTTAAGTTGGCTGAAGTTGTTTCCAGTGCCTCATTTATTATCAAGATAAGATGAGAAGTGACATCAGCAAGATGCCAAGATATTCCGAGTAAAAATGATTGACCAAAGTTGTTTCCAGTGCAATTATATCAACTCAAAGGTCAAACCCAAATTTGACGTTTAATTAGATTATTTGTTTATATGGCTCACCGGCGACTTAAAGCTGAGGATGAGCCAAAACTAATTCGGACATTGGGAAGGATGGAGTGAGAGGATCGATGCCAGGGAAGAGAATAGTTCAGTAGAAGAAGAAGAAGAGTAGTTGGCTGGAAGAACCCTGTGGAAGAGCCAATAGGTTGGCGGTGGGCACAGTAGCCCTTTTGTAAATAGTATAAATACCTGGCACTTCCTTTTCAATAAACATCTACCTTTTGCCCAATCTACCTTTTGTTATAAGGTTATTATTTATTTCATTGGTTGTAGTTTGGCTGGGGGATCCCCAGGTGGCATGGGTGACACGCCAAGGGATTAGCCGGCACTGCTAGCCCTGACTCCTAAGGTAAAAAGGCAAGGGCTGACCAGTAATCATACTGGTTAGCCTGCCAATTAGCAGAGCCCATAGTCAATTTTCTGACACCCGGGTAACCAATCTTCTGAACTGGGGTGGCAGTGTGAGGAATATGGGACAGTCATTGGAAGAAGAGTAAGCAGTATATATTTTTTTTATTATCATTGGATACCAAAACTTCTTCTCCAGATGCAGTAGCTCCAGGTTCGTTCAAGGTTATAAAAGATGTTTGAGGCTGGGTAGGGATGTCAGCATGAAGCGCCTCATCCTTCATACTGAAAGCCCTTTTCCCACCTTCTCAGCAAGTTGTTTCCAGAAGGTCTTGGTAATGTTTCTAAAACCATTATGTCAAAATTCTGATATGGCTGGATGTAATCGTGGGACAGCTATGGTAGAATTCACCAAAAATGATATCAGTTACAATTATTTGAGTGTCTCAAGATAGGCAATATTGTGATATAATAGGATTTTATTGGGTCGCCTCTACATAAGGCGATAAGGTGTAAGGCAATGTTGACATTTGATGAATACAAAGTAAATCGCCTACAATTAGGGCGATAGAGAATTGGAGAATAACAAGCCAAATTCGAGGAGAATCAGTGGAATAGAATAGCCCAAGCCATGAGAGCAGTATCGCCTGAAGCCACTGTATATAAGTGATATGGGCGATTGAGAGAGGTAAGTTATTAATAGTAGAGAGAGAACGGGACAGCAAAAGGTCACTGTATTTAATAAAAATAAATAAAAAATCAATTGGAACAACTGCTCCTATTTTTAAGTATATTTTCAAGTGTGTCCAAAGGACTGACAATCCCTACATCATCTGTCTGTTGCTCAGTGTGTTTGACCTGTACCAACAATATATCAGATCTAACAATACTGTCCAAATTTATAACAGTGGTGCTTACTACAGGGGCCCATTGATCAAACATCTAACACTCCAGAACTCCAGTCGCCAGCCATGCCTTACACGAGCTGTGTTGCTTGGGAATCTTCACAGAATACCACACCAGCTGGATATGAGGAACTCAAACTTACCTTAGACGCGGTGCATAAAATTCAAGATGAACTTCTTCAAGAACGAGATACTGTCATGCACCAACTTGATAGCATGTTTAGCCAAATGCAAATCCAGGGACAACAAACCAAAGAACTCGCCAACCATTTGAATGATACTACCAAACGCTGCAGTGCGCAGAACTAAGATTGACCAATACCTCTTAGCCTTCTCTCTAGAACAAGGATGTACATCAAGAGGGGGCATCATATGAGGAAGAATATAACGCTGTTCAAGCTACTACACCCAAGAATGGTAGAACCGGATATGAATATGAGTTGGAACAACACCTCCCTCAAGTAATGGTGGTACCGCCCATGGCAGAAGGTCACACTAACCCTAAGTGGCGGACATCTCGACTTCCGCTGATCCAGCTCCTCATTGAGAAACCACTTTCAGATCTTGACCCATTCCTCAGTATGGCCCAAAACCCTGTGAAAGGGATGAGGAGGTTAATATCAAAAAAAATTCCGTTTGACTGCAACCGGAACATTCATGGGTTCTTCAAATGGTTTAAGTTTGCAGCGGAAGGTGCATCTGATAGATGGAAGGCTAAGTTGTTAATATCTGCCTTAGATGTCAGAAGCACTGATCAGGTCACCTGTCACCTCTCAGGTAGCTCTGTTACCTATAAGGACATGAAGGAAACCATACTCCAGCTGTTTGGGGTACCTCAAAGATGTCGCAGTGGAAAGCAGAATTCTTAATAATTGGATTCTGTTAAAACGAGACTCTCCTGGAGTTTGCTGATTATTTCACAACAGAAGCCCACGTGCTGATTGGAGCAGTGTACTTAGCGGAAGCTGACATGTGCATTTCCATGACCTCCGCGGTGAAGCCATATTGCAAGCTTTATAATGCCATTTTGCCGCTTCTGGATGACGATGTACCTATACTCAAAATTGTACAGTTTTTGCGTCACGTATCCCCTAACTTTCCGCCACCAAGTATGGAACAGAAGACTACCACCGCTACTTCACCCTCTTATTCAGAAGAATACTCTCATCCAACTCCAGCACTGAGTAGTAATCCTTAGCCTTTCTATAACTCTGCGCCTCATCCTCAGCCAAATTATACTCAACAGTTCGATCAGTGACAATGGGCTGGCCATGAAAACCGTCAGCAACCCAGCTATTGAGCAGGACCTAGCTATGCCGACAATCAACAATCATCTTACTGACCTTGGGCTGGTTATGCTTAACAACCCCAAACTTTCCAGTCTGGACTCTATTATAATAATCAAGAATGTGGCTCTTATGGGGTTAACTGCTACAAATGCGGTCGCCCTGGTCATTTGGCAAGATTCTGCCATAACCACAGTGTGAACTACATACACCAAGATCAATACTATCAGGGAAAAGATGGAGCGGAGTAAAGACAGGACCCTCTACCTCCGCGATACCAACTCAAATTGTCCCCAAATCAATAGTAGTATACCCTGTGGAAGTCCCTCAGTACATGACGGACTTTTATATCAGCAGCCAGTTGGAGGAGTAAACATAGTAACATGAGCTCAAGACAATGCTGCGGTG